>CAUYQV010144540.1:0-29659 GCA_963574575.1 Galagoides demidoff | reverse complement strand
GAGCCTCAAGCTATCCCCCTGGGTAGAGTGCCATGGCATCACAGCTCATAGCAACCTCCAACTCCTGGGCTCAAGCAAGTCTCCTGCCTCCGCCTCCCAAGTAGCTGGGACCACAGGCGCCCGCCACAAAGCCCGGCCATTTTTTGGTAGCAGCCATCATTGTTGTTTGGCGGGCCCGGGCTGGGGATTCGAACTGGCCACCTTAGGTGTATGTGGCTGGCGCCTTAGCCGCTTGAGCTACAGGCGCCGAGCCTCCTCCCTCATTCTTGAGAAAACTAATCGGGAACAGTACAAAGAAACTGAGGCAAGGGCTGCAGACTGTTCTGGGTTTTTCAAGAATAGGCTCTTCCTGAAGGAAAGAAGTGTGACGGGAACATCCCATCCCATAGTCTTCAGGGAAGCAGCCCAACTCAGAGGAAATGTCTCAAGTTGTCTTAGCCTTTTAAGTTTCTTCAACTCCTCCGTAACCCGAAGTATTCTTCACAAGTGAAACTGCTGGTTGCCAGGAACACTTCAAGACAAGTTCCCCAGACCTTCCATCATAGTTAAACTGGAGCCACCCCAGAAACTCTAATGCCCACTAAGGTCATGGGGCCCCCACTATTCTCTATCTCAGGGTTTGCCAAAGTGGGAAGTACAGATCTGGATTTTCAGGGAATTCCCCACTGTGTCTTCCACAGGTTCCACTAAAACTTCCATACATGACCTTTCCTTCCCAGACCCCGATAGGGTGTCCGATTGGGGACCTGGTCAACAACCAGCAGACCAGCCTGCCCTTCCTGAGGAGGCCGAGCTGCGCCTGGGCCCAGGAGAACAATGCCAGTATTAGGATATCAGCCGCCCTCGCAATGATCACGCATTCAACGATTTTGTTTTCACGGCTGAGGGGGCTTTTTTCCAATGTAAATCAAGCGCTTTAGTTATTAAGGCCGAACACTAATCTCCAACAACCTTGACATAATGTGGCCGGGCACGCCGGCCCACTTCGCACCTGCAGTCTGAATAGGGCTCCTTGTCAATGGGGGACACGCTTGTTGCCCTGGCTTGCAAAGGAGGGGAGTGAATAAGTCAAGCTTTGTGAATGCCCATGCGCGCTCTCCCTCTCGCCTTTGATCACGGAAAATGTCTTCTAATTTGTCCCTTTTTCATTGTAACAACGTTTTCAAGGCCCTTTCTATTTTTCCCAAACCACATTTTTATAAAGAACATAAATCGCCCCCCGAAAACAAAAGGGGCGCGCCCCGGCTAACTGGCGCTATCAGACTTCAGCGTTTTGTGACTCAGGAAACATTGTTGGTTCTTGAAGCTGCCCTCTCAGCAAACACTGGGCTGGACGGCCCCTGTCCTCCAGAGCTCCCGATTCGGGCTTTTAGGAAGAGGGTGGTGACAGGCTGCAGGACGGGGATGTAAGGGAACCTCCCTTTTTTGAGGGTGGGAGAGGTAGCTTGGGGTAGGCATCAGAAAGACGGCAGGACTAAGATACATCTAATAGGGACCTTGGGGCAGATGTGTCCCTTGGGGATATGACACAGATTCCCTGGGCACTCCCAAACTCAGCTAGCAGTTCTGGACTTCTTGGGACATGGAAATGAAGGCGCCACCTTTCTTACACAAGGAAGGCTCAGGTGCTCACACCACTCTGACCACAGCGATGTTGTGCCAACACCCCTTTCCTTCCTCCCCCCCCCCCATTCCCTCAATGGGCCAGTGCTAGTCCTGCCTTCTCCACAGGCCCTGGGAAGTTGGGGGAACCATCTGGAAAGGCTTCCAGCATGCAGACTCCCTTCCCCCATATCTTCTCGAGGGAAGCCAGAGAGCATTTTAGGAACACTCCTTCCACATAAAAATCCTACAGGAAAACAGGATTAGTGCCATTTTATCCTGGGCTGTGAAGCAACCTCCTTGCTGGATGTGGCTTTTATTTGGGATAGGAATTCACTTTAAAGTGTCTCCCCAGGAACACAGGGGCATTAATAACGTTGATGTCTCATTTGGTGTAATATTAATTATCAGGTTGCAAATCAATGAGAAACCTCTGCTCTTCCACCCCAACCCCACTTCCAACATCAATTTAGTTCAGATTTGCAAATGTTTTGAGGAACCCCTTGCCAAGAACACATCTTTCCTAGAATTGTAGCGTTTGTCTTTTCTCCTATAAGATCGAATAATTTTTCTAGGATAAAGGTGGGTAAGACTTTGGTTTACTTCCTCCTGTTAGTCATTCCTTTTGTGCAGGCTAAGAGGACGAAAACTAACATAACCCACTAATACCGTTTAAAACACTTTGATGTCTTGCCAAGAAACACACTTCCTTCAAGAGAGAAGTCAACATTTGTTTTTCACATTAAATGGCGTTTAGTTGCCAGTGGAAAAAAAAAATAATTCCAAGGACCACTTTTTAATTCGATGGATAACAACCGCAGGGGTCTAAAAGAAAATAACGACGATAGCTATAGACACAAATAACTAAATTACCAAAACGTTAGTATATCTCCCAGCTTCATTAATATGTAACAGACTCCCCAGTTAATCTCCAAAAGCTAGTGTTCCCCCAGTAAAATAGCACTCTGGGACGAATTGTACATGAGATCAATCACTGCTAATGCAGGAAGGTTTACTGCAGAAAAGAAAAAAAAAAAGCTATTTACACCTTCAAATAGAAGCTTTTCAGATTTAGGAGTGGGAGCCATACATCAACAAGAATAAATGATTATGAATTGGTAAACGCGCCCTCCAGCGATTAGCTATGCGACGCTATTTATCATTTCTTGGGTTGTGATGGTGGTGGAGGTTTTTTCTTCCTGTTCCTTGCCTTCTTTTAAAACCATCTGACTGTTAGGAAAGAAAAGCTTGACAAGCAGAGGAGAGGGGGAGAAAAACACCGCTGGAAAGTTTGTTTTTGCGTAGACCATAAGTCAGCAAAACACGGTCCTGCAGATCCACGCGGGGTCATCTACCGAGAGCTTAATAAGAAACAATGCCGGCCTTTCATTGTTTCGTTTGTTGTTAGGGGAGTGCTGACGCTTTGGCGTTGACACACCAGCAGGTATCTTTTTTGCCTTTCTCCTCCTCTCTCTTTGCTGAACCCCCTCCCCCATTACATTCCCCCCTTCTTGTGGCCAATGCGTACACGTCGTATGCTAAATATGAAACTCACTTTTAAAACTATTATTAGTATTTCTTCTTTTTCTCGGTCCTCTTCCTTTTAAAGAAAGAGGGAACTTTTCTTTGTATGTGCACAGGACGCTGCGCGTCTGCGCTGGCGCCGGTGTGCGCGTGGCAGCGTGTCTGAGCCAGATCGCGGCCCAGAGGGCCGCCCAGCCACAGTTGTCCGGGGAAACCGTGCTCCGGCTGAGGCGCCGGGTCAGGGACTCCTGGGGACCCCGCTTGCTGTTTGCAACACAAAAGCATATGCAGCCCCTAAACATTCCAAGAGAGACAAAGGCTGGAGCGAAGGACTGACTTAACCCTGTTTGAAACTAACTCACAGCCCACCCCCTTGCCCACTGGAGCACCGGAGGGTAATGCCGGAGCTTTGAGACCAGAGCAGGGCTAGGGACCTTAGATTTAGGCCCAGGCCTCTTTCGACTAGGGAGAGATGAGTAGTGGGGGCAATTCCTGGTGG
Organism: Galagoides demidoff; assembly: GCA_963574575.1. NCBI lineage: Eukaryota > Metazoa > Chordata > Mammalia > Primates > Galagidae > Galagoides > Galagoides demidoff. The sequence goes on along the minus strand of CAUYQV010144540.1, from coordinate 26,034 downwards.
TAAAGTTGTAATCAGCTCTCATGCAACGTGGAAGGACGAACCTCGACCAGGAAAGGCGAGGAGGGATCCGTCAGAGGTCTTGTCCGGGAACTAACTTTTCCTCCCCAAACTCCTGTTTGCCCCCAGCAGTATCCAGTTGCAGAGTCATGGTGGGAGAAGGGCCCTAACTTTGCCTGAGGGAGATAGGGACGTCAGAAGCACCGCCAGTTCGCTTGCCAAATGTCTATACCTTGCAGGAGGTATAGCGCTGACGCTTGTGGCAGGGACTTCGGGGACACTGGAACTCACCTGCCCACTGCTCAGGAGAAAAAGTCAGTCACCTGAGTAGAGCAATGGCCCCACCTTTCACGTTGCCCCACCTTTGGTAGCTGAAGCCCACTCTACAGGCACGTTTTAAAGGCCCCAGTGCCTCTGTTTCCACAACCACATTCGAGGGTATTGGGTGTTGGAATTTGGGAGGAGGGTGAGGCTGTGGAGGCCAGTTACTGTGTGGGCTGCTAGAACACCGAGCACTATCACGTGCTCCCGATGCAGGTATGAGTTGAGTCTAGGGCCTGATTTTATTATTAATAGTAGTATTTTATATTTAGGTTCAAGAGCTTTAATGCAGCTGGGAGGGGGCTTGTGGCTGCAAGTCTGTCACTTCAGGTAACTTCGCTAGGGGATGTTTCAAGTACAGCGACACCGGACCGTGCAGATTGTCTCCAGATTGTGTGATAAGCTCAGGTTGTTCCCCGATAAGCAAGAAAAGAGTTCCTTTCAGGCTTGCATTATAGTTGATCTTTAAAGCTAAAATTTTTAAGGAAAAGGTTGTACCCATAAGTACAGAGGAAGATTCTCCCCTTCATTAAGAAAAAAGGTGTTAAGAATAGTTAGAGATTGAATCCATCGTGTCTAATCATGCATCCACAGTTTTAGAACTCATTATGGAGACACTACAATGTAAATTAGTATCTTGGAAGTGGGAGGAAGTATGAAATGTCCCGAGCTTACTTTTTCCTTTTATTATTTCTTCCCTTGTGGAATTTTTCCCCATTTTGATAACCCCTGACAGGGTGGCGTGCTTGAAGGATTGTTCAGACATTACTGACATCATAGAATAGATCTATCTCTCTTTCACTTTTCAGAGCTGGTACTGTTCTATGCTGTAGAAAAAAGAAACAGAGAAGGAATGAGCTCAAAAATTTGGAAAGGTAAACATAGATTCCTCTTCTATCTCTCTGCCCAGAAGCCTTTCATACTTTGCACCTAACACAGATTCCATGGAAGAAAAAATTATTGATAGCAAACCCTGCAAAATAAGCAAATTGCCATCATGAAGATTTAATTTTGCCATCCTAGGAAAGAATATTACTCATTTACTTTCTATTGTTCTTCAAGATTTTAGTCTTGAGTTTAAATTTTAATGCCATTATTTTCTCTTGTATAACCACTTTTTAAAATAAAGGATTCCCTTTATGATATGTGTTCAGTAGTGAAAGTCTCTAAAGATCTATAATATTATTATTTATCTGAATTTTGTAGCTCTGAGGGCTGTATACACGATGTAATTGCTTTAACATGTTTTCATAAATTACTTTCAGAAATGTGTCATAGTAAATTACCTTTGTAATAAAATGTAAAAAATGCAAATGGCTGTTGTCTTTATTACGTTTTAAACCACTGGTTTATCTGCACTATTTCACTTGTCACTTGCACAATATGTTGGCTAAAGGGGCGGCACAGTTTGATAACAGAGAGCTGAGTCCTGTGTGTAATCTTGCAGGCACGTACAGTTTGGGTCATTTCCTCATCTCCCGCAGAAAAGACATTATCCCGCTCATATTTACATACTTTTCAATATTTGTCAAACAATCATAAATTATAAATTAATGAAATGTTCGACAGTCTTCAGAGATCAGACTAATGAAGACATTTACCTTTTTGGTGATTTTGAGTCTCATCTTTGTAAGTTTAATGATATTTTGACGTGCACGCTTTATTAGGCTTTATTAGATTTGTCCTTCACTCCCGCTGTCATTCAGATGTCTCTGCAGAAACATCACCTGCTTCAGGTACAAGAAAAACAAATAGACTTTGACCAGGGAACCTTCAAAACAGGGACCTTGCAACCTTAGTTTAGAAGAACTAATGTCAAGTTGGGTTTAAAGAAAAGTTGGACATTTTTACTCTTTTACAATTTTTTCATGAGACTGCTGTTGCATATATTTCACCAGCAGGCGATAACAGGGATACTTTGACATATGTGCAGGCTGAGATATACTGCAATTTCAAAGGGATTTGCAGTAGTACTATTAAAAATGGATGAGAGAAGCCCTGATCTTGATTTTTAGTATTTTGTGAAATTTTCTTTGTATTATCTCTGGGCCTAAAGTTTGTCAAACCATCTCTTGAATCCAAAGGTAGGGGGCTAATTTAGAGCTTGGCCTAAAATCAAGAAATGATCACCAACTCATTGAGTCCTGGTCAAAGAAAGGGGAAGGAAGGAAGGAAGGTTCAAAGGAAGGAAGGAAGGAAGAAAGAAAGGAAGGAAAAAGAAAGAAAGAAAGAAAGAAAGAAAGAAAGAAAGAAAGAAAGAAAGAGAGAGAGAGAAAGAAAAAAAAAATTCCTCTCCCAAATGCCAGCACTCATTGGGTGCTCCATTGACTTTGGATCCTCACAGGAAACCATTTATGTGCCTGCTTAGCACAGAACTGGGAAGGGATGATAGAGGCACCATGTGCTCATGATGTTGATAAGTTTTCCTGGAAAAATGTTGGATCCCCATGCTCTCATTATGATTGATGGCTACTGGGCTTTTAAATAAAATTATAGGTGATGAATTTAGTTCTATCCAGAGAGGTCAAATGATCAACCTTGACTTAAAATTCAAATAGTAAATTGCGCAGAACAAATGCACGTCATTGCCACCCATCCCCAGCCAGGGTAGACGTGAGCTGGGGCTTCGGTGCCATCTGACACTAAACAAAGGGCAAAGGGTCCAGGAAGTAGGAATGTCAATGTCTCTGTCATCAAGTTGGGTAATTTTATTAGCCCTCTTGCAAATCTCATCAACCCATGTTAGTACACACTACCCTGCCGGGTCACCAGACGCCTTTCTTGCCTAAGCCTTGCCCATTTGGGACATTGTGATGTTAGTGGAAGAGGGAAAGTGGTACTGGAAGGGTGAGGCCAATCTTAATTATCCTTCTTAATTATCTTTACGTGGAAGGAGTTGTCTTTCTGGTGTGTTTGTGTGTGTGTGACAGAGAGAGAGAGGTGCACAGATAGAAAGAAAATTTCAGAGGTGGCTGCCCCTCCACCCCCCACCGCCATGAACCTTTATACAGGTTTGTCGTGCCCTGTCCTGCCAATGTGGCTTAGAGCAGAGGCACTAGGCATTTGTTGGGTGGAAGGCAAGAGGGGAACTCCCATTCCATCTCCAATCATTAACTTAGATTTAGCCTTTGCCCTCTTTATAAAAAATGCATCAGAAATAAAATGGCCAGCCACTGAAGGCCACAACCAGAACCTATAAAAATACTGGGAGCGACTTCAAAATATTTCCAAACACTGTTATTTTAATACACAATGGAGAGTTATTAAGCAGCTTCTTGGTGAAGTGAGCTTGGCTTCCGCAATCATCAAAAATTGATATGTACCGCTAGTAAAGTAATTACGTGCCATCCTGAGGATAAGCCAGCCAGCAATTGTTAATCCACTTGCACACCCATTGACTTGCAACATCAAGCCACAAATAGCTTAATTAAGTCATACACATGGACTATAACCATATTGCGCCATTGCGTTATGCACAGTATATCTCAATTTATTGGGACAATTAATGCTAGAAACCACGTCGAGCAGGAATGCCAGCCACCCAGTGCCCAAATTCCTTTCAGCTGATACTGCCCAAGCCAGAAAGGCAGTGAGGATTAAGGGAGATGGCAGGTTGGGAATTGGAGGGGGATTTGTCATGCACGAACTTTGGGGGCCTAACGGAGTTATCTGGATAGGATGGCTCAGAATCTAACATGAAGCAAGTGCTTTGGACATCCCCTAATTCATCATGTCTATGTTGGTACTGTATTTAAGTGGTCAGCGTCCCCAATAGTTTCATTAAAATTGTAAATCGCATAGCAACGCCCATTCATTAACCACGAGACATCTTTAGCTCTGTAAATCCCGATGTCTGACGTCTGTTAGGACAGATATTTGAATTAGTTTCTTCCCACTCTCACCCACATCTATCAGCCACAGGCAATTTATTTTTCAGAGTTTGAACTACAGAAACCTTCGGTTAAAACCCAATCGAATTTCTCTATTTACAAATGACCAAGATGCAAACTTCTTTTTGGGAATTCCTTTCCATCTCATGTTCATCTTCAGGGCATAGGTATTCCAGGTGACATGCGCTTGGGAGTGCTGTCACCCTGCACAGGCAGGAGCCTTGGCAGCAGCAGGCAGGGCAGTGGGTGGTGTAGGGATTGCTGGTACCCTGAGCTGGGCTGCCCTTGTCTCTAGCTTCCCTGGCAAGTGCGAGAGTCCAAGGACTCTGTATCCCCTTCTCTTGGGGACGCTGAGGTACCACCTCACTTCTAATTTGGGTGCCAGGCAAGGCTCCATTTTGAGTCTAAGATGCCAGATGCCCTGAAAATTGTTGTAGCAGTCAAGGTCAGTAAGATATTTACAGGAAGTCTATTATAGGTAGATACCAGGAATCGACCACCCTGCACTTCAAACATCAGAAATAAATGGGAAGCTCCAAGCAGAGGGAAACGGATTTCTCCTACATGTGTCACTAAAGGCTTGTTACAGTGGACCTGCCCCTTACCTTCTGAACTCATTTGTTCTGCAACATGGAATCATTAATATTGGCAGTGGATTTCAGAGGTGTGTCTTCAGTTCCAAGCTGCTGATGTGTGGCTGTCTTGGAAGGGGCTTGGAGGAACTTGGGAAGGGGGGGTAGAACTCCCAGTCAGGGACCAACCCCTTTCCCCAACTCCCACCACCTCACTTAGCCCCAACAGTATACCTAAGAAGAGGTTTCTTCCTGGCATCCTCTGCAACGTATTCTAGAGCGAGACGACTGGAGGTGTGAACTAGGAATGTTTGGGGTGTGCTGTCTGGATCTTCCCAGCATCTTCCTCCAGTTTCCCACTCCCCTGGGTTGATTTTACTTTCTTCCCCAAAAGTAGAAAAGTGAGCACCTTATCTTTTCCAATAGTTCTTTTTTTTCAGTCAGTTTTGAAGATTCCTTTCAGTGTCTGAGCATTTTTGAGGGATCAGGTTTATGAATATTCTGAAGTGCCTAGGGTCTTCCAGAAGGGCCTCGGACTCTGCAGCCTATTACAGGGATAGGAGGGAGGTACCTAGACCCTGACTGGGGTAGCACAGGAAAGCAGCTCCTAAGTTTGATCTGGAAATAGTAGCATCTCTGAAGCTGTCTCAGAGTCCAAGCTTGAAAAAACATCCGTTTGAAACTGATTCTATTTTGCACCCATTTTACAGATGAGAAAACAAAGGTTCAGGTAATGGTTAAAGAACTTCATTCTGGGTCACTCAGCTGGGACATGGCAGAGCTTGCAGCACACAGCCAAATGGTCAATCGTCATTTCTCCGAGGACTGCTCAACATGGGTGGGAAGACTGGAGCTCAGAAAATAAAATACATTGATGACTTCCCCTTTCTCTGGGTAGATTCTTGAAAGCCAATATCTCTCCAGTGCTAATCCTCCCTCTTTTGGATGTTTCCACCTAACTTGCCTGGATTTTTCTGCCCACCTCCCTCCACCATTCTCCAAAACCCTAGCAATGGGATACTAGGAGAGGATGGTCTTCTGGACTCAGGCCTGGGGGTGGGGGGTGGGGACCACTAAAAGTTTCTGAAACCTGCTTCTTGCCCCCACTCAGTTGCTCAGCTTTAGAAACTGCAGTTACACGAGGGCGGAGTCCTTCCAGAGGCCTCCCTAGAGGTGGCAGCCAAACTCCAAGACCCAGCTAAATTCTGTCAGGAATGAGACTGAAGGGTAGCATCATAGATGGCTTCAGAAACCCTTCTCCATATCAAGAGGGAAGAGTCCAGGGGCTGTGTCGAGTCTTCATTAGGACTTTCAAAGTAAATTTCTGATTTCCCCCACCTCACCTCATCCACTCCTCATTTTTTTTTGGTTTCCCAAGAACATGCTCAAATAGGATGTTGATTAATTTCATAATTTCCACTCCAAACTTGAGGGAGCCATTATGGACACCTCAGCTGGTGTGTCTTTCACCCCAAAGAAAATTATGGAGGGGAGATACAGATAAATTTACCCAGAATACAATGCTCTGAGGTAAAGAGTACAAGGTGGAAGGGGTGGATTTATGAAGTGCAAAGCTGAGAATTGAGCCAAGTTCTGATTTTCTGGGTTTGTTGTGTGTGGGGGGTAGGGTGTGAAGCCTTGGAATGAACGTATTTTTCCTTATAATAAAAAAGTCAGGTTCTGTGAGACTGTCAGAAGCTGTAGGATTTGAACCTAGAACAGGACGGTGGCTTGCAATGAGCCCGCCTACCGCCTCCAGAATTAGCTGCGCTCCAGGCTTTACCCGCTGGAAAGTTTAACTCTATTATCAAGAGGGAAACTGAAAAGTGACTTCTGTAATTCCCAAGATGGGGTTTCCCCAGCACCTTTTGGGATGGAAGACCAAAAGTAAAGTGGAAAAAAGAGCGGGGGAAATCAATTGAGAAAGAAAGAAAGAAAGAAAAGGGGATACACTCAGGATTAAATAAACTAAGAGGCTCAGCCAGTGGAATTCTATATGTGGGTTTTGAAACCAAGAGGATCCCTCTACCTTAGGCCATCTGGCTGTTTTAAGCTTTGCCCCATGCTGTATGATTTTAGCTGAAAATCTCTTCCGTTGCAGCTTTGCTTTTATTGAATTCATCAAAAGCAAACTTTCCCTGAGTTTTTTTTTTTTTAAGAAGGCTAAAATAATACGCCGACCACTGTGACATTCTCCGCGCCCAGGCCATTTTTCATAACGCCGCGGAACCGCTTTTGTGCCTCTGAGGCGACTAAACAGATGAATAACGAGCAAAGTCTCCCGAAAGTAAGCTAGCAGCTTTTCTCAGCTCGAAAAAAGTTAACCGAAATGAGAGGTGCATGTAAAATCCCACACCCAAAGATGCGGGCCACACTTTTATTACTCGGAAGGACAACGATGTCTTTTTAAAAGCAACTAAATACCCACACCCGCGCGCGCGCACACACACACTCACCCACACACTAGCACGTTTGTTCACACAAACCACACAAACTTTTTTAAGCCTTGTGAAAGCTGCCCAGGTGCTGTTTAGAGAATTTGGGTAAAGAAAGAAGTCAGAAGTATTTGAGGCAGGTTGTAGCTAGACACGAGGAAAGTAGAAACGGGTTTTATTTTTGTTTTAGTGTTTTTTATTTTTAATGTTTTTAATCGTAGCTAGTTTGAAAGTTGGTTTATGGCAAGAGGAAAGAAAAATCTACAGCACTACAAGAAGAATCAAAGTGTTAAAAGGACGTTCAAAAGGTAGTGTTGTGGCAGGTCGGTCGGGGTAAGTTCTATTTTCTTGTTTTTTCTCTTTGGTTTTGGAACAGTGAAAATGCGCTGTGGGGAGAGTTTTCCTGTTGCTTTTAAAAGATGAGAAAGTAATTCCAAGCTTCCTCCTAGGATGACTGCCTTTGCGACTTTGTTCGGGTTTTGTGGGTGCTTTCCAGGGAGGCACTTTTTCCTGGAGCCCTGTCATCATAGTTCCAAAGGCCCGAAAACTTGGAGGGGCCAAGATTTGGAGAGCTGCACTGGGGTGGCCGAGGCAACAAGTCTTGGGCAGTCTCGCCCCGGGCAAGCGCCGCGCTGTGCCTCGCCGCAGCTGAGCGGGTGGCTCGCCTGACTCCCAGGAATGAATTTTGCACATGTAAACCACTTTCCTGAGGTCGCACACAGCTGCGACTCTGGAGTTTTATCGAGGGAAACAACTCTTCCCTGAAATGCACGATTTGGAAAATCTCAGCCATTGGTTCTCGCCAGATGATTATTGATGCAAAGTAAACCCTATGGGTTGGAGCGTGCGCGAGTTTGTTTAATCCTAAAAATATTCCACTTCCGAGTTGCTCATGTTGAGATCCCCTCGAAATCATTGTATTTTTTTTTTTATCCCAAAGGCTGAGAAAATAACTAGGCGCGATGTCTGGGGAGATGGTGTTGTGTGAAAGGCATATTTTTTACCAGAAAGTGATGCTCTGTGTTTGCTGAAAATGCCCCAGAGAAACTCGAAACTCAGCGCCTAGTGCACGTGCGCACACATTTTCACAGACCTGTGTTTTAAGCACGCAGTCACGTACGTATAGTCACTTTCTTGCCATTAAGCCGCGGCTTTGGGATTTGGTTCTGTGATTTGGATAATGTTGGTTCGCATGGCGTGGGTATTCAGATGCCAGTGCCCAGTGATCGTTCATTTAAGTATTTAAACCGTAATCTGCAAGCAACTGCTGCAAGTCAGATTTTATTCATTATTATGATTGTTATTAGCTTTATCTTAACTCAGGACCGTGGAATAGACACATTCTAACCCTGAGGTCGGGCAGAGCTTTTCCAGATGTTGGCAAACATATCTTTGCCAGTTGTATCGCGGTGGAAGCCGGGAGAGACTGACAAGGCAGCTGATCCCGGCTATTTTGCTCAGGAGCTGGAGCGACTCCTGCGCCTGGGTCTGGCGGGGGCGAGCGCATAAAATGCAACTTTTGCCCTATTGGTTCGCTAGGTGAATTAGCACATACTGAGACTGAACAGTCCTTGACCTTTGCCTTTATGTTTGCGCAAATGTTTGCCTAAAACACAATCCGCCTTGACAAGGGAGCATGCTACCGTGTGACACTGCCTATTCACCAGATAGATGTTCCCTGCCACACACGACCCAGAGCAGCCTTTTAAATAGCTTAGGTATTTGCACAAACCGTATAAATTAATGTCGGATGATTGCTAGTTGCTGGTTAAATAGGAGATCATGCCGATGAGAGGTGCACAACTCTGTTTGTTCCCCTTCCTCCAAAAGTCCATAACTAGCAACAAAACTGAGCGTGAGGGAAATTCTGTGTTTGTGAGAGTCAACAGGTTCTTGTTCTTGTTTGATCAGCTGGCACATGAATGTAGTTCCCTTCCAAATGACTGTTTCACAAAGTCGGAGTGCGAATGTGGGTGAGGGAAGAGGAGAGAGGGAGAGTGAGCGAAACCGAGAGGGACCAATACTGAGAACTGATTGGTGATGTGGAGGTTTGGGATGGGAACCTGAAGATCCCGGAGGCTTTATTTTTCCTGGAGAAGCCACGGCCAGCTGAGACGCCCTCAGGGTTCTGAAGACCCCTTGAGACTTGCAAAATGTTCCTGATTCCTGGGTTTTATGGTTCTGATCACCTCCTCCCATAAAATCAAATACTTTAGCACGAGGAGTAAAACACCTTGTAAAAATCTAAATTGGTTTAAATCCTCTTTTTAAACCTGACACTGTAGATCTGAAATTATTTAGAGAAGTAAGTTGTCTTTCCCTGAACTTAGAGATAAAAAAAGAAAGAAAGAAAGAAAGAACTTTCTTTGGCTGTAGATTCCAGCTGCGTTCAGAATTTTCCACATACTTTTTATTATGGGCAACATGGCAAAATCTTACCAATGTCCAGAGCTCAATATTCTGGGCAAATAGGACTGCAGAGACAGGGAGAACAGATTAAGAAAAACAAAGGTATTTTCAGTGTTCTTTGAGGGAGCGTCATTCCTTTGGAAGAGGGGAGTATTCACTTCTTTCAGTCCAAAGGGATGCAGTTGGCGGGGAATGACCAAGTCTTGCCACAGACCGGGAGTGCAGATTTGCAGAACCTCTGTGTGTGGTTTCACCAAGTGTTTGCAAAGTCTTTTTCAGTTTTTGGTTAACTGCCTTCAGGTGGAGGAGAGGGTGGGGCAGCACTTTCCCCTGGGAAGCCCTTTCTCCAGATCTGTGGGCAGAATTTACCTTGTCTCAGCCGGGATGTTTCAGTATGGAGGAAGTTTGTTTAACAAAAGCCACATTCTACAGCAAGCTTAAGAGCGGCACAAAAGTATCAGGCAGACAAGAACAACTACCTTAAAGTTCAAAAGAAAAAATACATTTAAGAACAAATACCCAGCAGGGAATTGTAATATGGGGGGGCTAGCAAGAAGAGTAACCACAAATAATAGAGAAGAAAATTCAGGAGACTACTTCCAATTTTCAGCAATCTCCCTTAAGAACTTTTTGACAAATAGATTAGATTTGTAAATTTACCGTTACTAATTAATTAACAATCTGGCAGATATGAACCACTTCAAAGCAGTTCTTTAAGGCTAATGGAACACAACAGGAATAGTAGTCTGTGTTTGGGGGGCTCTAGGTTGAGAAATATCGGCAAGGCAACTAACTACGCAGAGAAATAACATTTAAGTTCTCAGAGGGTCTTTGTTCGTGTTATTGATTATGTAATTATCTCAACCATTTCTTCAAAATTGTTTTATGCTAAAGCAAAAGGATTCCGGATACTCCATCCCTGTCTTCTCTCCCTTTCCACCCCGGCTTTCTACCCTGCCGCAATCTCTTAGAGAATTTAGGAATTAAAGACTAAAAGTGAACTTTAGGGCTTTAGGCTCTGAGATATTCTACAGTGACATGGAAAATGCAATGCGGCCGTGTGTTCTCAGCCTTTGCTTCCCTGTAGGTGTGCTGGTGGTGGATGAAGTTTGTTCAGGGTTATGGGTGAATTGGGACGTAGAATCCACCATCCATCATGACGAACACAAGAGATAGAGGAATCAGTTTAATGCTTATAAAAATGAGTCTAGGAACTCAAGAAATTTCTGCATTTTCATAGTTTGAAATATATATATATATATTAAAGAAATGACTTAGAAAATAGCTACATATTATATAAAACATATTTCACATAAAGCCTAGCCATCCACAATTTGAGTTCTTAGCCTACTCATTCATTTAGTTATTCAATTATACTGAATAAAATTGAAGATAAAAGAGAGCAAATTCCATCTTTGGCAGACACACATCCAAAATGTGTACCAAAATACCATGAAGGATTTATACTGTAAAATCTGTAGGTGGTTTTATCTTGAAGTATTCAAAGGGACATTTGGCAATTTGTTCATCTGAATGAAACCCCCTGCACAATTGCTAGAAACTGTTCCATTCAAATGAAAGACACACCTTTGGTGGAAAAGAGAGCAGGAGACATTTTTTATCATTTCTGGAAATAATTAAGCATTTATAGTAATGTTATTCTTCTTAGAGTTAAAAAGGCGTGAGCATATGAGTACACGTTTATATTTGAAAAATTAATGTAGCTGATTTATTCTTATAAAGGTTGAGTGTTTGCTGCTTCTCTGCTGAAAATTCATTTGCATATAAAATGAACGTTCCCTAAAGCTAAAATGATTGTGCTCATAGGACACGGAAACTGTAAAATCTATTAGATGATGCTATAGTATATATTCACCTGTATATTAATTATTTTCTTACTGACTTGGTCATAAATGGCATGACACCTGCCATGATCTGTGAAATTTATACATCTTACTGTGTTTTGAAATTGACGTGAAGAAGTCAGGATTTAAGACTGGACAGTATTGTAGAGCACAGCCTATGCCTTTTTCACATTTCATCTCCTCAAGGGTAGATTTTCCCCTCAATTTATATAGACTAGTTTTATTACTCCATTATAATAACCTTCAATAGTTATTTGCTGTTAATTCTACTTTACTCTGCACAGAAAATTTCAAGATGGTTCAGAGGCATGAGAATGTAACTGTCTATTACTGAGTCTGAATTGGAACAGCCCAAATACGCCACTTCCAAGTGCAGTGTTTGTGCCCATGAGTAGCCAAGTCCTCCCCTCTGTACAGACCACGTTCAAAGAACAGCCATTTCCTGGTGGGTGACAAGTTTAGGCTTCCTTAGCAGAGAAAAATAGAGTTCTTCTCCCTGCATTTTGATTCCCAATCTCACCAAATAAATTGGGCTCTGATTTCCAATGCTTATTGTGTCCCTCACCTGTCCTTAATTACCTACTCCAGACAAAATGAGTGCAGAGGCTTGGGCTATGCTGTCCAGAAATTAGATTCCAAGGGGCATTTGGAAGACGCGCCACCAAACTTTAGCCAGGAAGTGAGATTTACTATCTTGATGAGTAGAATCCTTCCTTCTCAGTCTCTGAAATATCTGGGCCCTTATTTTAATCCCCTTTTGTGTAAAAACTGTGAATTCTGAGTTAAAGAAAGAGGACAGAGCAATGCAGGAATTATAGACAGATGCAGGGCCAAGGGCTGACCGGTCTGCCGTCTGCCCACGGGAAAGTTCTCCCACTTCGTTTTCACCTGACATTTCAGCAGCCCTTGAATTTGACAAAAGGGCTAGCCAGGTGTGTATGGTAATCACCCACTCTTGGAAGCCGGTGAGCTCAGAGAGTGAGAGCTGGGCAGGTACTGCAAGTGTCAGGAGGGCTGGGGCTCATTCTCTGAGCTGAAAGCCAGCTCTCTGGTGTTGGAGCAAGGACCTTAAATAAGGTTTTCTTGGCTCTAGACTCTTCCGTCATACTTCGCAGATCCCTATCTCATTTACCCTCCCATCTACCTGCAGCAGCTCTGAGACACTCTGAGCCGCTCTCCCCTTCCCACTTCACTTTCTCCCTCTTTGTTTTAGGGCCTCATATCCCCTCACCTTCTCCGACTCCCTCAACCCTTCATAAGCCCTCACTTGCACCTCTTCTTAGCTCTTCATACCCCTTCTGCCCTCTTTCCCTGTCCCCCCTGTCCACTGGCATAGAACTCCCAGAATCCTTAAGCCCTCTTCATCCTCCGCACTTCCCTCACCCCCTCATATCCCTTACCACCTTCTATTTCTTTACCCCCACACCGCCTTCCACTCTTGCATACCCTTTCCAAGCCCCCCCACACCTCACATTTGGAACATCCCTTCTGCCCCAATGCCTTCACATCCCTCATATGGCTCTAGGCATTTCTCTCGCCTCCAATGCTCACACCCACTACATTCACACAGCATACCCAGATTCCTACCCCCAATTACGCACACATGCCACCCCTCCACCTGCTTTTTGCTGGGTGGCATTTGAGCTCCACTGTCTGTTTTGGAGAACCTCAACTCACAGCGTTCTCTCCTCTGAGTCCTCCTTTCCTCACAGCTTCCTTCCCTACCTGAGGGTTGATGGCCCCCTCTCCCCATTTGGGACTGCTCTTTGTAAGAGAGGACATTTTCATTTTTTTCACCCACCAGGGCTACTAGTGTCAGGAAGCTGGAGCAAGAAACCTGGAGAGTTGTTCCCTAGTGCTGTGTTAGCATCCGACGGGAGGCAAGGGGCTCTGATGTGATTGCTCTGCTCTCAGCCCTCAGCTTCTCCCTTTGTCTGCTTCCAGGTCTGTCTCCAAACTTCACAGACATAAACTTATAGGTCTAACACTTCCATCAGCAGTGTGGATTAGCTAGAAGATCCTTTGAACTAGTGACTCTCTAGCTGGACCAAGCTTCAGAATCACCCAAAGTTTGTTAAAACAAACAAAACAAAACCAGCTGGGGATCATTGTACCCCATCCTCACAGCTTCTGTGAATTTGCATTCCTAGTAAGTTCCCCTGTAATACTGAGGCTGCTGCCTTGAGAACACATTTTGAGACAATTTAAACAGTATTTCAGCAGTATTTGTACAGGTAGAAGACACAGGCGATCTAAATAACCTAGACACTTAAGAGGAGGTTGATACTGGCTCGATGAATCACTGTCCTAAAAATTTCTTAAACAAGAGCATACTTTGAAAGTATGGATTCATTCTGATGAATATTTAGTTTCTTAGAAAATGACCAAATTATCTTCAAGATTAGGACCTTTTCTAGGGGGGAAATGGAAGAAGACAGGAGGCTATGCCCAGGGTGCCCTCTCTTTTCCTATGCAGTCATGGAGCATTTTTAAAGAAGCTAATAATGTTTAGAATTTGAGGGGACTTAGGTCACTGGAAGTGCTAGTCAATCTGCATAGACCTTCTGTTTTTGAGCCTTGGAGTGTGTGTGTGTGTGTGTGTGTGTAAGCTGGAACGTTTTCTATCTACCTTTATCTTTAGGCTTCATTCAAATGGACAGGACTCAGGCCCAAACCACCTTTTCTAGCCTGCCTAGAGGTTGCCATGGTTACTTCATACTTCCTTTCCATCTGCCTGTGAAGAGGCCTCACAGACCTCTCCGTTCCGTTATCACTGAGGGCTGGAAAATGGCCCAGGAACTTTTGACATTCTGCCTTTTCAATTGTCTAGGGAATACTTTTAAAAAATTTATTTGGAACTGCAAAAGTAAATACATATATAAAGAAGAAGTGAAAAATGTAAAGTTCCTCAATTTGAGCACTTTTGTGTATGCATGTGTGTGTCTTTGACACATTTAACCAGTAAGAGAACACATACCATAAGCACTCAGGTTGCTAGAAAAAAGTATTTGAATGCAATTGACAATTTAAATCCCAAATCCCAAAGTCTGGTCAGTTGGGCCAAGAATATTCATTCATACATTTGTCTCCCAGCTGATTTTATCAACAGTTTTCAACTTCATTTTTGCTAGGCTTAGCAACCAAGGCAAAAATTTCCAGTTAGCCATTCGAGGTGAAGATTTAGTGATTAGACTTCTGAGATTTTGGCAAGAGTTTGATAAACTCTTTCTATGTCCTCAAATTCTAGCAGAAATTCCACATCCTCAATTTTTTTCCTTCCAAATTTTTCCTGTTCTCCTCTTATATCACAGATAATTACAATATTAAAAATGGCTAGGAAGATATGCAATTGCATTAACATGTTTATCTTACATTGTTTGCTGAATTTCATCCAATAAAGTTTACAGACTTGCTAAAATGCTCCGGGAGCTGTCCGCACATTAACTCCTCCAGAAATATTAAAATAGACTTGAAATTACCAAAAGAGTCCAGTTGTTCAGATTTTCAATGGTTGCACATTTGCTTTACAATCTCTCTATATTATTTTAAAATTTTTATTTCAACAAGGAGCTTTTTTTTCTACCAAGGGTATTTTAATACAGAAAAAGAAAAAAAAATTACTCTCAAATTTGGATACTTATTTGTTGAATAAAAAATGATTTAATTTTTGAAGTGTACAAAATCCACTTTTCTCATTACCTTGAAATCAAGACAAATGCAATACAAATCTATTTGTTGTCTTGCTATTTAGTAGAAAATTCAGTGGCAGGCACAGTGGTTCCCAGCACTTTGGGAAGCCAAGAGAGGGGGATAGCTTGAGGCCAGGAGTTGAAGACCAGCCTGGGCAATTCAGGAAGACCCCATTTCTACAGAAAAAAATGAACTGGACGTGTTGTTGGCTACTTGTAGTACTAGCAACTGGGTGCTTAGCCAAAAAGACCATTTGAGCCCAGGAGTTGGCGGTTGTATTGAGCTGTGATCATGTCACTGCACTGCAGTCTGGGTGATAGAGGGAGACCCCTCCCCAATAAATAAATAAATAAATAAATAAATAGAAAATTAAATGGGACAAAATAGATACATAGAATATATTGTTTGTATGTTGGACCCAGACATACCAGTTCAATTAATATTACTATTATACACAAATAGTGGGTGCTAAATCCATTTTGTAAAGAAATGCTCTGATTACTTTGCTGTTCAAGACATCCCCATGGTCTTGGTTCTGGGAAAATGACCCAATTATGTTTTGGCTCAGAGTTGTTCTCACCAACAATGTATTGTAGTAAATGATATCCGACCATACTGATAATATTCCCCATTCCTGGGTGGGGAACCTGCGGCCTTCCAATTTGAAGATTGTTCTTATCTAAGCACTAAAAGAGGCAAGAAAATCTTCATCTTTCTCTCTAGCACACCTTTTAGTAAAAGGATTTGTTCTGTAAAATTTGCACTCAAAGATCCAGAAAGCCACTTATGGCCCCCAAGGCCACAGGTTCCGGCCCCTCCCTCCGGGTTGGGTAACTGCCTCTTCTGCCCCCTAGCGGCAGGTTTGACAGTGCAGCAGCAGCAACTACCACCGGCGATTATTTGTTGAATCACCTCCTATGAGCCACGCACAGTTGAAAAAGCTGAAGCTTGTCCAGATCTGGATAGGGCTAATGCCACGTCCAGGCCCCGTAAGGTAATTCAAGATCGAGCAGATATTCTAGCTCTGGGTTCTTGTGGCTCCTCACCTCAAGGCCTCTTTACAGCCCTCATCCAGAGTCGCACTTGGAGCCTGACTGAAGGCATTCCGGCCAGCAGCATCTTAAACCATAGCTTGCTTGGGACAGAGAGGCTTGCTGCCTGCTTATAATTTGCGTCCTATTGTACAGAGCTGTTCAGTTTGACCTGTAGCTACAACCAATCTGGGATCAGCATTGTCAGACCTCGCTTCCACCACACTCTGTTTGAAGAGCCACATTTTGTGTAGTGGCAGTCACAACAAAACTTTCCTCTGTGACTTTGTTCTTTAGATTTTTAATAGATCAAAGACGTGAAGGAGGAAGGAAAAGCAGCGAAGGGGGGGCACGGAGGGGTAAGAATTGTTTTCGTGTCAAGATGCATCGCCCCATTTGGGGCCACTAGCCCCATTTGAAGGGAAAAGTGCACAGAAAAGGGCGAGAAACCTGCACTTGGCACGGCATTGTTTGGGGGATTGTAGCTGTGGCCGCTACCACCGCTGCAGCCGCCGCCGCCGCCGCCGCCGCCGCCGCAGCAATACAGTACCGTCTCCATGGCAACGCAACCTGCTGCTGCCGCCGCCAAAGTTGAAGGCGCTTGAAAGGGATTGAAGATACCAGAACCACAATCCCTATTTTGGTCCCCTCTGCTCCAAACAAGGGGGAGAAAACGAGGCAGGGAGAAAAGGAGGAGGAAGGGAAGAAAAAGGGCGGAAGGAACGAGGAAGACAGGGGAAGGAGGGGGAGAAAGAGAGAGGGAGAGGGAGACGGAGGAAGGGAGAAAATATTTGTATGAGAGTGAGAAAAAAAAGAATATGAGAGAGAGGGAGGGGGAAAGCCCACCCGGGCCTATGAATGCTGGCATTGTCCCTTCTTTTCTGAATCTGATTTACCATATCATAACCCCCAGGAAGAAGAAAACATCAATATCCTGAAGGAATGGAGATGTTTCTATGGAAAACCTAGGAATTTTAGTCCATAACAGATCTGGCGTAAAAAAATCAAAGAGATCAAAGGCAGAGCTCCCCGGAGTATAGATGCGTCTCTGAATTAAAGATGGACGATGCAGACTACAAAGTACTTTTTTCTTTTTTATTCAGTCCTCTGTTTCCATTTCAAGGGAGGTGCTGGCCTCATCATATCTAAACTAAACCGTCATTGCAAACAATGCCATGAAGAGGATGAAAGACGAGGGCACCCAGAGCTCAGTTTCCTCTGCCTCGGATGGTTTCCCAACCACCTTCTTCATCCTTCTCCGTGGAGATGTCAGCCTGACCCTCCTTGCAGAAGGCGCTTCGGGGGGAAAAAATCTTCAAGTCAGTAGGGGCACTTAGAAAAAATGAGATCCACTAAAATTAGGGAAGGGAACAGGTGTCAGGCAGCTTTATCGCCTTTTCAAACGAAACTTGGGCCCTAGTAAAAGCTCTGTGCGGCAGTTCTAGGGTGAGGAGGGGAGAGGAGGGTCTTCAGGTACCCAGGTGTGGATAGGGTGCGGCACAGAGCACGCTGGGTCCCAGAAATTTGGGGAAGCCCCAGCAGTTGTCTTTGCAGATAGTTCTGAGTTCCTCACAGTCTGCCAACAGAGAAGTCCCAAAGTGGGAGATGATCTGATTACGTTAGACATTTTCATGCTAGGGAACCCTTCAATTTGCACATCTAAAACAAAAATGAGAGAGAAAAGAAAATGAAAAATTTTTTAGACACTCTATCAAGGCAGACTGACTTAGGCTTTGAGGGCAAAGTTTATTTTTAATATTTAAAAGATTTATAATTAATTTGCCTTTTACAGGTGATTTATTATTTATTTATGTTTTTTTTTTTTTTTTTGAGACAGGGTCTCCCTCTATTGCTTGGGGCTAGAGTGCAGTGCCATCAGGGCTCTCTGCAACCCCAGATTTCTGACTCAAGCAGTCCTTCTGCCTCAGCCTCCCAAGTAGTTGGGACTACGGGCCTGTGCCATCATGCCTGGGAAATTTTTCTACTTTTTAAAGAGACAGGATAGTCTTATTCTTCTTCAGGCTGACCTGAAATTCCTGGCTTCAAGGGATCTTCCTCCCTTGGCCTAGGATTACAGGCTGTGGCCAAAGTGCTAGGATTACAGGCCAAGGCCACCATGCCCTGGCCTGATGTGTATTCTTTGAAACTTTAGTCTGTCACTAGCAGTGCACTGAAACTAGCAGAACAGCAGTAGCTAAGGGAATGTCTTCTCCACCTGCAGAGACGACTTCCATGCAGCTTGTAGGCCTGTTGTCCAGCTTCTGCCGGACTTGATTATGGCTGGGAAGTTAAAAAAAATACATTTTCAAAAGCTAGAGACTATTTGCTTCCTCTAGAAGGAAGAGAAGGCATCGGCTAGGATATCTTGGACAGGCCTATGGGGAGCCAGCCTTTCAGAGGCTGTAGCCCTCTCCTTTAGTTTCCCTGAAGTCAGTGCTAGCAGGTAGATATTCCAAAAGTCCATCAAGTTGTTTGCAAATGCACAGAGGCCAGCACAGCCAAGGGAGGAGAGAGAGCCAGTTCCCAGGGCAGAGTTCAGCAGTCGTACTGGCCACTAGTGGCCCTGGGGTCGGGCTGGACACTATGGAAAGAGCTGTGATCATGGCTAAATGGCCAGCAGGCTCCATTTTAGCCATTAAAGCTGTCCTGTTGTCCATTTTCCCACCAGGGCTGGGGTCTGAGGCCCTGCACTGGTGCCAGCTCTGTGCAGAAAAACATACTAGGGCAGGCTGGGGACATGGTTACGCTCTGGCCTTCTTTTTCTGCCTCCCTTTCAGCAGCCCAACACCTCCAGACACTTTTCTTCCTTATGTCACAGAACGCCAGTGTAAAAACTCCGGCATGGGGTGGGGTAGCGGGGGCGGGGGGGAGAACACTTCCCTTTCCAAGAATGGAATTGGACAGAATACAGAATACCTTCCTAAGACAAAATAACATCATGTTGGGAATCACAATCAAACTATTAACAAGAATGGTCTTGTAAAATAGGGGAATCTTTTTGTCTCCTGCTGTCTGTGTGACTAAGGGGATTAGGGAAGAGGGTGTCTCTTAAACTACAGGGTAGGGGGTGGTGGTCCTGGGTCTTGATGGCTCACTCAAGGGGCCCTAAAGGAATGCCTCAAGGACTCAGCCATCTCTACCACCTCATGGTAGACCACGTTTTCCATTTTTCCAGATGAAATGGCTTTGAAATCCAAACGCTCTCCCCATGCCACCTCCACTCCTTCATTACTTGCAAGGGAGGAGATTATGGTGGATGCACAGGAGGAGAAAGGGCAGTGGGGAAGGTTGGCTCCTGAGCTGAGTTTTAGGATGGTCTTGTCTAACTCAGACCCTACTGGAATGATGCAGCAACTTCAACTTGTCTGGAGATCTTGCAGACCAGGGCTCACTGGAAGTGTGCTTACTGAGGTGAAATTTATAGAGTAGTTTGCATGTGAGCTGGTGTGGGAGTGCTCCTGAGATGAAGCTTCTTATAGTCTCCAGACTCTTCTCCACCCAAACACATCCTTCAGACTCTGTGGCTCCCATTTTATAGGGATTTGTGGGATTCACTTATCAGGATTATGTCCTGAGCAGTCAAACTAGGGTCTGACCCATCTGCCTGTCACTGGTCATCCAGGCTTTCATTCAGCTCTTTTTCTGAAGCTTCTTACAGCCTCCAGACCCTTCTCCACCCAAACACATTCTCCAGACTCTGTGGCTCCCATTGTATAGGAGTTTGTGGGATACACGTCTCAGGATTATGTCCTGAGCAGTCAAGCTGGGGTCTGACCCATCTGTATGTCACTGTCATCCAGGCTTTCCTCCAACCCAAAGTCAACGGAGTGGTTCAGATTCTCAAAGAGTCAAGCTTGAGCCACTTCAAACAGAGCTATGTCCCAGTACAAGGCTGTGGCCAATGACACCTGCCAAATAGCCACTTGCCTCCTTGCTCTGGAGAACACTTTGTTAGCTGGTCCTCTCTGGGCACTTGAAGCTAATTTCTTTGTTATCCCATTCAAGAAAAAAACTTCCTAAATTTCATTTCGATCAACAACTCCCTGCCTGACATTGGAGAATTTATTCTCCAATAACTTTAACCATTCATCTAGGTCTGATTCTCTTTATTTAAGAAACTCCTAAATTTGGAAAGACGGAGATAAAAATCATACCAAAATTTTGAGGCGCTAGCAAAGTGTTGCTACTTAAAAAAAATGCATTCTGACTGAATAAGAGTCTTTGATTCTAATCTAGTCTTTGGTTTCTATGATTAGAAATTAGAATTCCTGCCATTTATTCTTGCATGCTCAAGAAGTTGGGTTGTTTTAATTTTTTCTTTAAACACCAGAGAGAAACATCAAGGATGAAGAGAGCCAAAGTTCTGAGTAGTAGAAGCTACTAAGTTCCTGCTTACAGTAAGCAAGAAAGCCTGGAGGACCCAGCCAATAGGAACTTTAAGAAGTTTAATTAACAGGAAGAATGGGTGAATATACAACATTCTAATTGTGGCTCTGGGAGACTACTTGCTTCTGCGTGAGATTTGCTGGAGGGAGTTGGGTGAGGAACTTAAACCAACTAGGGATCAAAAAAAAAATCTGTCTTCCTATGTCCAGCACCAGGAAAATGATAGGAATTAAAAGAAAATACTAGAATGAAGGTGGGAGCTTCAGGTTCTGGCCAGCCAGGGAGGGGATGTGGGAAGTGCAGTTCGTCTCATCAGTAAGTGCAGAATCTCCTGGGTAGCTTACAAGGGGATCAGGAATTTCATCACGCGATCTGGTGTGTAAAAGCTTTTCAGCAGCCCTCTTTCCGGAACACTTATCTGCAAGTTTCTGAGTTCTTAATGAGTTATATTTTGGGGTAGTTTGGTGAGACATTTGCTGAGGACAAATCCGATGGCAAATCATTCCTCAAGAAGTGGTCTGCATTCTTCAAATAGCCAGCACTCCGGATTCCCCTAGCAGAAAATCGGATCATAAACCACACCAGACAATTCAAACTCAATTTTCCAAACGCTGCCCTCTTCCTTTCTGGGTTGGAGGCAGCCCTGCCCTGTTAAAGGCACTTCCCTAGGAGCTGGAAGAGATGTGGGGAAATATTGGATAACTTTGCCACATTCCCAACAACTAAACTGGGTAATTAACATGATGCAGAAGCCAGTGTTGGACCTTGAGGTTTCTATGATCATTAAAGGCAGCAACTAAAAAAAAAAGAAGAAACTTAATTAAGTCTAATGATGGGTCTTTTCTTCTCTTGAATAGATGGAGAGTTAAACCAATTAGACACATTCATCAAATTCTTTCCACCAAGTTTCTATAGACATTAGAATATGTTCCCAATACAGAGCAGGACCTCGATTAATATTAAACTCTCCACGCTGGAGTATGTGGGGGAGGTGCACCGAACCAGAGCAAAGAAAAGCATTTCCCCCACCCTGTCCTAGGAAGCTAGTTGCTTGCATTTTCCTCGTGCAGCACTAGTCCACTCACCCTCCAATTTCTTGTCAAATGTCAATAAAAATCAATGAATTTTCTTTCTCTAAATCTCCATGTAGTCAAGAAAACCTATTTTTCTTGGCACAGAATAGCACCTTAGAAAATCTAGAATTAAAAACCCAGGAAAGACTATTGAACAGTAGGAAAGTAATGCTGGGTCTCCCTTTACACACCCTTTAGAATCTCTGCAGCCACAAGTATTTCCAAAGTGCCCAGATCCGTGGATGGAAAGAGCCAAACATGCAGGACTCCCCCAAACACAGATGCCTGCAACAATCTGGTTCCACCAGGTCAATGGCCTCCGAGCAAGATGATGACCTAACTGAGCAGAATGAAGACTTCCTGAAGCTCTCCACCAATCTCCCCCGGAGAAATGGAGAAGCCAAACTTCTGAGTATTTTCTCAGTGGCGTGTGAGGTCAGGAACTTCCTCTAAAATAGGAGTTCCATCTGTTGGCTTAGGGCTGGGGCATCTACTGTGTGAACAAGAACTTCCTTTGTATTGCCATAGAAGGGATAGGTAGTACTCTAGCTTTTGAGGAAGAAAGAAAGATAATTTTATGCCCGTGGTAAGAGACCAGAAACTTTTCAACAGGTGAAAGATTGTGGCTTTCAAGTAGATCCTAAAATCTAATATGGATTGCTTAATACAGGCCCATAAGTGCAATATTACTACATAAATAAACACACATTCATATATTTATATTTGTATAGATAGCCACATATATATAACCTAATATAGATCACATACCGCTTTATTTGGTGTACATTGAGATGTTTCCATTTTATTTTTATATATTACAATAGTACATAAAATTATATAATTATTAGGTAGTAGGTATGACAAGAAATATTAGATGTTTATTATATGTTAGATACTATGCACTAGGCTAAATATCAGTCTCTTTATATACACACACGTGTACTTAGAGTGTGTGTTTACAAACAATTTTGGATGATGCAGAGTGAAACCTGTTGAATTGTATTTGTAACTGGCTGAAACAAAACAAGCACCTTCTTCCTGGTAGAGCTATTTCTAAACTCTACACTCGATGGCCTTCCCTGTACCACCTCCGGTGTCTTCCTCTAATGTAATCATAAAAATTAGAAAAACAAATAAAACCTCCAACTTTTGGGGTTTATCCTGAGTTTGGTTCGTTGTCCAAGCTTTCTGTCTGCCTGGACTCTTCTTAGGGTCAAATTTCAACCTGATGTAGATTCTGAGACCCAGTTCAAAGCGACCCGAGTAGAAGTAATAACTCAGACCTAATCTCAGTAACCAGGACATCATGGTAGTTGCATGGAGGGCGGGGATAAAATTCAGGGCGACAGGCAGCATTTGGACTAGTGGGCCCGTGAGCCCAGTCCTAGGTGGGTATTTTTTTTTCAGCCAGCGGTCTTCAGATGCGAGTCTGAGGCACCAGCTTGCGGATGAGGAGCGAGTAGGAGGGAAAAAAGTTGGAAAGGCTTCGACTTGCAAGAGAGCAAACTCACCGAACTCTCCACGCAGATGGTGCAGATCTGCCTGTAATCATTTTTCAGCTCTTCCGGGAGCTGCTCTCCAAGTGAAGCCCCAAAGTAAATAAAACCCCCCTTCCCCTCTCAAAGTCACGCCTTTAAAGGGAACACCGTCGGCCTAATTACGCTTGAATTATGCAAGGAGCTCCGCAGAGGATGGAACTTTAGATAAATAATTGCTCCATTGTGTGGGGCCGGCCCGCCCGGCGCGGCCTCCCTCCTCTTTTCATCACTTGGCCCTGGGAAGGCCGCGGGGCTCTCAGCCACCTGAAAACTGCCGCCGGGGGCCGAGCCAGAGACTCCTGCCTAATTAACCTACTTTTCCACCCGGTGCATGTCAGAGGGAAAAGGGACACACAGGGGTTCCCTCCGCCCCCTCCCGGTCGAAACAAAGTTCCTTTGCCAAGTTTTGTAGTTGTGATTCCTTGAAAGCTTTTGCACCTCAGGCAAAAACTTGAGATGTCCTGGGAATTGCTTGGAAAAGCGTCCGGTACTATCACGGGAGGCTTGAGTAGAGAAGACGGAAAATGCTGGAAAATGAGAGCCGTCTGCGCCTCAATAGTGATCAATCATCGCGATCAAACGGCTTCTCAAACTCTGGGAATTAATGGGTAAATGCCAAGTCCCTCCATACTTCCTAAATGGAGAATTAGATTAATTTTTCAAATGAGAATGAAATTAAATTCATCTCAGATGTAATTTCCTGACCAAGCAGCAAAGAACCCAGGGATTGTAACCACCGAGAATGTCCTGTCTTATGAGTTTGGTAAGGATCACTCTGCCGGTCACTCAGCTTACAATTATTTTTGACGTTCTACTCACAGATGGATTCCCCGTTCAAAACCAAAGAATGTATTTCCATTTACTTTCATTTGCAATTGTTCTCAGGATGAGCCGTCATACATTTGGGTCAAGTTCTTGAAACAAAACAAAACTGTGTAACCTCCAAACCTCCGGGGCCTATTTGGAAGTTGTGCAATAGAATGATTGAATAACACGCTATTGGCTCATTAGATCCCTCCGAAATATTATCTCTTGTTGGCAAAATTCACAATATACTGGCCCTCTATGAAGTTAATTTTGGAAGAAAGTACATGGGCTATGAAATTTACAGAAGCTGAGGGCTGAATGAGCTTATCATTAGAACAGAAAACTGAGAGTCCCTGTACATTGTCAGCAATATTTTCTTTAAAAAATATAGATGCATTGCTGTTCATTTAGTTGATACCTTCCAGCTTTAAGAACTCCGCAGGACACTGGCTAAGGTGCCCACAAACATGTCTCCAGAGGGCTTATGTATATTTATTTATTCATGGAGTCCAAGGCAACCAGTGTTTTATAAACAGAGATAGAAGTGGGGTAAAGGGCTGGCAGAGGTAAAATGCTTCTGCAGTGAGTTCCTAAATGGAGGTTTTTCTTCAGGAAAGTTATTTATCAGCACACAAATCTTTCAGTGACAATAGTCAAGATGCCTTGAGTAATGGGTTCTGCATCCTGCAATTAACTCTGCTCTGCCTTTCCCGGTGAGCATTTTCCTATACACACACATACAGAAAATCTCCTGGGTATATACAAAAAAAATACACCCCCAAAGGTATGCCATAACTACAAATATAGAATCAGATGGAAGGGTGAGCAGAATCAGAGTAGATATAGACAGAGAAGATGAGGGCCATAAAGAATGTCAGCTGAGTATGTAAATTTGGTCAGTGGTTATTTATGAATCTTAACCAGCTGAAGTTAAAGGCATTTTTCAGTAGCACCTGATAAGGAGCCGAAGACCTGTATGGTGGATACAAAGCTCTGTAATATGTGCCTCCTCTACAGTATGAATTAAAATGGTAAAAATGGTTCACATTTAATAAACATGTAGGATTTTTTTTTCTTGAATGGGGGAGGGAGAGAGATTGGTGGGGTCACCTCTATGGTTTATCTTAGAAGGGTACAAGTGAATCTTTCTAAAGGCAGAGTATGAATGTTTTAACTCAATAACTAAGAAAATGACCTGAAGGTTATCTTGACCAGTTTGAT
The DNA here is from genome assembly GCA_963574575.1 of Galagoides demidoff. Taxonomy (NCBI): domain Eukaryota; kingdom Metazoa; phylum Chordata; class Mammalia; order Primates; family Galagidae; genus Galagoides; species Galagoides demidoff. The sequence continues at coordinate 799 of CAUYQV010144540.1, read as the reverse complement.
GAGCGTATTTCAAAATGTACATGAAAACAGCACACTGTTATGCATTAAACAGCCCATGATTGCATTAATGTTCACAGTTATGCTATAAGAAATAAAAAAAAAACAACACCTGGCAGGTCAGATAAACATGTAGGATTTTATAAGACCTGGTGGGAACTGTTTTTTTGAGTCTACAAGGTAAAATATTTTCTTTAATTGCCCTTAAATGTCCCCCCATTTCTCTGTATACATTTCCTCTTTACCCCCAACTCCTTACATTTTTATGAGAAATCTCTACCAATCTTCATAAACTCTGAAGATTTCACACCCTACATTTTGACCACCACTTTAAAGATTAAGATATATTCTCTTAAATAAATCCCCCAATTCCTAGAATTATACTATGTTTTAAATATTTTTTTTTCTATTTCCACCAATTAAATACCTCTGAATCGATCCTCCTAAAACTAGCCTTTCATACAAAGTTAAACTGTTTGTAGTATAGTTCTCTTAACTAAAAATTATTTTTTATTCTCAGAATTAGTCATGAATGCAGTCTCCTGAACACAATAAATGTAGCCCCCAATGTTTTATGACATTCTGGTGCATAGTTATAATCAAAGATTTGGACTATTTCCCTTATATTACTACTGTTTTATATCTAAAAAAATGAGGAGAACCATTATTTGGTTATTAACATAGATGGTTTACTAACAAAAGTACCCTTAAAGCCATTTTTTCTTATAGTTTAAAAAACCACTCTGCTTATAATGGCTTACTATACCTTTTTTTTTTTTAAGCTCAGACATCCTCTCTCTTC
>CAUYQV010144538.1:0-10467 GCA_963574575.1 Galagoides demidoff | reverse complement strand
GAGGAGACCAGAGCTCACTGGCTTTCTGGTATTTTAGGACACAGTGTGAGTGTGTGGCATCTGCCAGCCAGAAAGAGAGCCCCCATTACGACCTGACCAAGGTTATGTTCTGATCTTGGCTTTCTATCCTCTTGAACTGTGACAAAAGAAATCTCTGTTTTTTAAGCCACTCGATCCATGGTATTTTATTGGTAGTCCAAAACTCATTAAGATAGTGATTTCTCCTCCTGATCAAAGGATGTTTTCCCTTTGAGACTAGTAATTGATTGGGATACGCCTCAGATTGATCACTGTATATTAGTTTTCCTAGGACAGAGAGCATTGTTAAAATCTATAGACTCTAACCAGCCTTAGTTCTGAAAAATTTTCTTGAATTAGATATTTAGATATTTTTGTCCATTATTTGTTAGATTGTTTAGGGACCCAATGATGCATATGTTATGTTTGCTTTGTATTCCATCCTTATCTAACATAGCCTCTCTACTCTTATTATCCTTGCTCACTACGTGTTATCTTCACTTTTCACAGTCCTATCTTCTGTGTCATTTACTATGATTTCCCATTTCTCCTTCGACCTCTTAGATCTACCATGTTTGCACTTTTTGTTAATTCCATCAAGACTTACACACCATGTTGTCATAAGCCATTATTTCCTTAATGGAAATATTTTCTTTTCACTTCTATTTTTTAATTTTTCCCCCTAGTAGGAGTAGTATTAATGTATATAGACCTGTGGCAATTATTTTTATTATTATTCATTTTGTATGATCCAAGTCAATTCTGGTTCAGTTATTTTAGGAAATCTTGTATAGAAACGCCCAGGGAAGGCACAATTACTGGGATTTTAGCACTATTCACAGTGAAATTTTTTGTTAGAGTTGCACATACACATGAGAATTTTCTTAGCACATCTTTCTCACCACCCATAAGAGATTCACATTCGTAAACTGCTCATAGTTCAGTTTCTCTCCACTTTTCTGCTTCTTCTATATAATACATCATACAATCATGTCATTTTGAGTCTTATCTTAGACCCAACTCTACAGAGCCATTCAGTCTTCAGAGATGATTCCACAATTAACATAGGCACCTAGTTCTATTTAATTCCTTTAATCTAAAAGTCAGAGATTTTGTTCTCAGTGTGCACTATTTCCTGTGGAAGATGGTGTCTTGCTGGCTTATTGGGCTAGTAGCATGCACCACAGTGGCACAGAGAGAGATATATTTCCTCTTGTACTCCAGAGTAAACTTTCCTTGGCAGCCTTTCTTCATAGGTTGTTTGGGGTATGGACAATATTTCATTTTGTCAAAGACAAATTTTAAATGTTTCTCTTGTTGTTGTTGTTACTGAGTTGATTTCCTAAGAAGGAAATGACAGCAATATCTCACAACACCATCCTAAACTTTGAAGCACACATGTGCTTTTAACCTTAAAGATTTTTTTTTTCCCTTTTCTCATCTCTTCCTTGAGTGGATAAGGCCTTATGACAGTGGATCACAGTGTGCACTGCACTACTAGGACAGTGTAAGAGGTCCTGAGAGGCCATCAGCTGACCCAAGCTGGTTAAAACTTTATCACCTTTATTGGCCCCACTCCTATCCCTAATTTCAAGAAAGTCGTTAGGGATTTTGAAGACTATGTTTAGATTCAAAGCATGAAGATTAACATTACAGTATTAAGAGGAGAGATAGATGCTTCCTCACAATGACCCAAGGAGAGGGCTCTGTGAAGAACATCCTTCTCTAAGAGAGAACCAAACCTAAGGGAAATGGGCCTCCTTTGTGATTCAGGGCCAGTTTTGTTAGGACAGGGGCTCTGAATGAAGTATGTGGTAGCCATAGAAATAATTTCCCTTTGTGATTCCTGAAAGCCATTCTTTCTAGAAGAATTAACAATAAATTTTACGTGACTCAAAAAGCTATGATGTCATCTTCACGCATCAAGGTAGCAATGTGGGGTTGTGGGTGCACACCGCTCATCTTCGGGGATGCAGTTTATAGGCCCTACAATGCCATGATGTGACCATGAAATCTAGACCCTTCTGGGTCTTCCAGAACACCAGATACTTCCCAATAGAAAACCTTTATAGTCATTTTATATTGCTGCTATTGCAAAATTTTATAACCTGAACAGCCTCAAACAAAACAAATTCATCATCCTGTTGGAGTTCTGTAGGTCACAGGGCCGATGTGGGTCTCACTGGACTAAAACCACAGAGTTAGAAGGCTGGGTTATTTTCTGGAATCTCCAGGAGAGAATCTGTTTCCCATTCATTCAGTCAGCCAAATGAAGCTCATTTGTGGCTGTAGAAACAAACTGTGTATTTTCCTGCTGGCATTTCTTGAGAGTCTTTCCTGGCTTTTAGAGGCCACATTTGTTCTTTGTGGCTCACTTCCCCATGTTCCAAGCCAGCAGCCATTAGTAGCAGCCTTCTAGAGTCCCCTGTGTCTGACTGTCTTCCACTTCCCATTTATTTTCAGGTTAGATTGTGTCTTCCCAGATAATACAGGTAATTTTATTATATTTCAGTTAATTTATTAACATTCTAATTCTATAAGCAAACTTCAGTCTGCTTTGGGACATCCAAATGCATTCACCGTTTCTGGGGAGTTTGGCGTAGACATCTTTGAAGGTGTCACTATGGCACTTACCACAGTCGTTCTTTGCTTGAAAATAAAAGGGAAGTGGGTAAAGGAGGTTATTTACATCAGGGAATGAAGTGGGGGGAAAGAGGACAGAGACCAAGAGTGGGTTCAGAGGCCGAAGAGGCTGCAGGCTACACAAGACATCACACCAGCAACCCACAAATAAGAAACATTTATTTTCCTAAGGTCCCCAGCTCCAGGCCTTCACACAGTGCTGCTCCCTTTTGACTGGAAACTTCTCTCCATCCCACAGCTATTTATCTACCAAGCTCCTAGTCATCCTCTATGGATCAGGCTAAGCATCTTCTTGGACCAGGATCCAAGCAGCCTTCTCTGACAAGGCCAGTCTGGGTTAGCTGTTTATCACTAGAGTTCCATCTCATCTTGAAATAGTCCTGTGCTCTTACACCCAAAGCAAAATATGTTTAGTTTTCTTTAATCGTCTACTATACTCTTAGCTTAAGGTATGTTTGGAAGTCTTTTTTTTCCCCCTCCTCATTACGTTCCCTGTTGCCCAGCTCCATATGTTTTTCTTTTTTGAATGAAAAACTTATAAAAGGATTAAATCATGTGAGGACCCTGGGATTTAGTGTTCATCAGATGAATTTTCTCTGACAACTAACCAAAGAAAGGACACAGTGGAGTGTTCGTTAGGAAGAGAGAAGAGAGAAACCTGGGTGAGTGGTAGGAGTGACTTTATAGTCTAGAAAAATCTAAGTGAGGGTTTAGGTCAAATAATACTCTTATTAGAACCAGAGGGGTTTTGGGTTGTTTTGTGTTTTGAGACAGAGTATTACTCTGTTGGTGGATAGAGTGCTGTGGCATCACAGCTCACAGTAACCTGAAACTCTTGGGCTCAAGTGATCCTCTTGTCTCAGCCTCCCGAGTAGACAGCACCAGAGGCCAAGAGTGGGTTCAGAGAAAGAAGAGGCTGCACAAGGCATCACACAAATAAGACTACAGGTGCCCACCACAATGCCCAGCTATCTTTATAGATGGGGTCTCTTGTTCAGGCTGGTCTCGAACTCCTGACCTCAAGCAATCCACCCACTGCAGCCTCCCAGGGTGCTAGGATTACATGTATGAGTCACTGTGTCCAGCCTATCACCAGAGCTTTGAATATAGGAGCTGGAAAAGCTGGTCACAAATTACCCTCGCGTCCTTTAAAGAAAAACTAGACTTGGAGCCGCCAGTCTTGCATTTAAATCTTGACTTTGATCCTGCCTGCTTCCTGGGTTATCAGACCTTGACATCAAGTCATATTACCCTCATTAAGTACCAGCTTCCTCAGAGTGTTTGTAAAAGTGCATTAAACATTAAAAATTGCTCTAACATGTAACCTAGGATTAGTCTAAATAGTGAATGAGAGCCTCGAGTCATTGTTAACACTGGGTGGACCACAGAGTAATTTGATTATCTGAAGAAAGTGATCTTTCCCCAGCTATCTGTACATTTGCATGGCGCCTGCTCCTACAGTACTTGGATGCTAGAACAGACACATTAGACTAAATTAATTACCCAAGTGTGTTGGGGCAAGGCCAGCCTTTTTCATTTTATCTGTACTGGAGACTTGATGGAAACAGTTCTTTCACTTTTCGGATGTACTCTGTCAAGAATGAGGGGGGTGAAGCGTAGTGACTCTAGAGCAGAGCTTCTTTACCTCCTAAAGACAAGGAGGAGCAGTAAAGGTACTTTTCAATGACAGACGCTGTGATCTGGAATGACCCTCTTTTCCTGTCTGCTTTTCCCACAGGGACACAGCCATAGAATGTCTGCAAGAAACAAAATCAAATCAGATAGCAATCCATCCATTTAGGAGCAAACAGGACAGGTTTTCAATCTATAAGAGTCAGCATCTGGTTAGGCTTTAGCCAGACTATCATGAATAAAATTATCATTCAGGAATTAATTGTTGTAATTTTCAAATCCTTTAAAGATATATTATGCCATTTCACTATCTAACTAAATTCTGGGGGTTTTTTTGTTTTTTTTTTTTTTTTTTTTTTTTAGTTTCAGAGCTAACTAATAAATATTTAGTAAGTTTTATGACCATGCAGACCCTGGAGCCACCCAAGAAACTTGCTGTCATCAGGATATGACACAGGATTTGCGTGTCTATAATTCCTTAGTGATGCTTAAGTAATTCGGAAGTTTGACAGTAATTGTGCTATGTGGTCTTTTACATCTCTCCCTGTGTGAGATGATATGATTCTGTCATGACAATCAGCCATTCCTGAATGAACCAGAGGCCACACTTTCGAATACACAGCTCTAATACCTGCCTTTAAGTATCTCTTGAAATGGGCAGTTTCATACTTTCCCTCCAACCAACACCATGCAGAACCCTGGCATGTGGCAGTACTACAGTCAGGTGCCACACCTCATGCCTCTCTCCTCCCATCTGAGAAGAAGCAATTCAGTGACAAAGAGGAGGGCTCACAGCCTCAGTGGGCAATAGGGGAGAGCATCACCAAAAACACATACCTACAGTCCCACCCCTATGAGTACAACTTTTTGTTCATACATGCTTGGATCTGCATCTTTCAAACCCCACTCTTTCATAGATGATGTAGTCTGGATTTTCTGAAACATTCAGGATAAATTCTAAGGTGAGAAGGCAGGAGGCCAAAGTACCACTAGGCAAGACTTAGATTTTCAAAGAAATGCACTAACTATCATTCTCCAAGCCAAAAGTTAGCATCAGGCTTATGGTATAAGCATGCAAGAGAGATAAATTATGGAGTAATGTGGAAAGAAATGTTGCTTCTGCATTTTAAATTATGATTCTTTAATCAGAAGAAACCTCTTGAGCAAACAAGGTAAGATAGTTAATATTCTCCAGAGTAACTGGAATTTACCCTGTGATACTCTACTTTCTGCAATATTCTTACCTCCAAAAAGAACAAAATTGATTGAGTTTAGAAAGCCACAAAGGGAGGCAATAAGCTAGTACAATAGTTTCTCTTAATCTTGAAATAAAAATGAATAATTGATTCCATTTAGCCTTTTCCCTAATGATCCATCCTGAAAAGAAATCTGAATAGGAAACTCTGTAATAATTTTTAAACCCCAGGAGAAATTCTACATTAAACTATAATAATATTTCTTATATGTTTCATTCCAATGCCATTGCAGATGCCTATGTTTCCTATGAAAAAATATAAAAGCCATATATATATATATATATATACATTTATTCCCCAGGAATAAAACTTGATTGGTAGAAAATGTAATAATGGAACAAAAATTGCAAAAAGCATACACTTTGTAATTAAAATGACTGGTTTATAACTCAGTTCTCCTGCTTAATATTAATAGTTATGTGGACTGAATAAGGATCTCTAAGCCTCAATCTTCTTATCTATAAAATGTAGAGGCCTTTGTAACATTTTCATGAGAACATAAAAACAATAGAGGTAGTGTAATGGCACAGAGGTGCCTGGCTGGAGATTATATTTGCTATATAGTCACTTGCTTTTCTTTTTTCTTTTCTTTTCTTTTTTTTTTTTTTTTTTTGCAGTTTTTGGCTGGGGATGGGTTTGAACCCACCACCTCAAGCATATGGGGCCAGTGTCCTACTCCTTTGAGCCACAGGCACCGGCCACCACTTGCTTTTCTTGATTTAGTGGGTGAGAGGGCTGCTAAAAGTCTCCCTGATTGCCCAAGGGGGGAAATTACTTTCTAACATGCTGAAGGGGCTTCCTATCATTTGGAGATTACATAAATAATGTTATCATCCAGGAAGAAATACATAAACAATTTGAATTGAGGCTTATTAGGAAAATAAGCCAGGTTTAGAAGAGGTATGAGAGGGTCTAAGTCACCTGGGATATTTTCTCTCCGAAAAACAATACGGGAGCTATACTATCTAAGAAAAGGTATAAGTAGGTCTTTGGGTTAGATAATCTAGAAATTTAGGGCAGTGGGAAGATAGATGGTCAGGGTGGTTGATGGTCACCTGTTTACTGGTGACAGCGGTTCTAAAATTAACAATGTGCATTGAAGATAGTGGCTGAAAAAAAACCCAAAATAAGAAGATAAACCAGAAGACCCTGTCTGGAAGTATGTTTTCTAGTAATTACCATATCAGTTATCATGTTTTTGTCATTAGAAACTACTTTTCCTAGTTCCAACTAGTTGCTCTGTAAGTCAGGAAATGAAGGCTGAAGACCTCTCTCTATTCCAGATAAAAACGAGAACAAAGTCTCATTCACCATGTAAAATAGTGTCTCCCCGACCCCAGAACCTTCATTCTGCTTCATATGACATTTACTAGTTATTTTTGTCTCTTTCCTGACCAGGATGAACTTAACATTCTCCTTAGACTAAATTTTAGACAGATTTCTTCCTGATTATTGGTGTCTGACTTCCTTTCTCTTAAAGTATTTATTTCAGAAAGTTTGCTATTGTAACTTCCTTCTCTGTCCCTATGAAATGTAAGTGTCCTTCCAGCCTCTTGCCAGTTTGGCAACCCAGGAATGTCTTTTTCAAGGACCTGGAAGCCCTTTCCTCTATAGTGAAATCATTAAGAAAGACAGCATCCCTGTCTCCTAGCCTCTGTGTGTAGGCAGGTAGAACTCTAACTTCCATAAGTGGCAGTTAGCAACACACATTGCCAGGCCACTGACCCCCTGATGTCCTCCAGTACATTTCCACTAACTCACTCCAGTGCTTACAAATTCCCAGTCTTCTGTTTTAATCAGTTGAGTTTACTCTCTCCCCTCTATTGCAATAGTCTTGAATAAAGCCTTCGTTGTCTTTTAATTGTCTGATGCAATGTTTCTTGGACACTCGAGAGGAAGGTAAGCTCCACAAAGTCTGTGTGGTCAACGTTGTGTTTCTAGCACCAAGGCACTAGGTCATTATTCATTGGATCAAAAATTATCTCTTCTAGAGTCAAGAGGAACGAGGTTTGAATTCTCCCTTTTATCATGAGGTGTGGGACCTTGAACATGTTGTTAGTCCTCTAATTTTCAGTTTACCTTAATAGAATGGGGGGAAAAATAACAGTACTCTAGTATCATAAATTTGTCATAAAGATGATGCAGTGTGTTAGTGTATAGAAAACCATAGCTAGTGTTTTTCAACCTTTTTATCTCACAGAAAACTTGAACCTGTAATTAAACTTCTCCTGCACACTTAAATTATGTTGATACAAAAATAGAATTAAACAAATCCTTATTGTGCTTTGAACTTTTGGGGGAAATAATTTAAGTCATGATCTTTAAACATTTCATGGCTCACCTAAGATCCTCTCACAGCACACTGGTTGAAAATCACCACCTTAGCTATACGCAAAAACTTTTGGACCTGTTTTATATTATTTTTACCTGGTGAAATTAGAATGTGATACGTGGTCATTTTCAAAGACCATTTCCTAAAACAAAAATAGGAAATAGATAAATTCCAGGGAAAATTTAAAAAAGGTTAGATAACTGAAAAAAGAAATTTAAAAAGTCGGAACAGGGAGACAAGTAGGCTTCAGGAAAAAAACTAAAGCGTGTGTGATAGAACAGGGTAAGTGGAGTTCTGCAGCTTCATTATGCTTATTTCTTGGGTAGAATGGGAAGTGTGCCTCCATGCCAGTTGTTACCCTCGGTTAAATCATGGAGAAGTTTGGCAACATTCCCCCTAAAATGGCCTTCTCATGTTATGTCTTTTGAGTGGTCCAGTAACAGGGACCCTTTTTACAGGGTCATCTGCCTGGGAGCCATCACCACAGTGAGAAATACCCACTCCCTCCCACCCTCATCATGCTCCTGAACCACCCCAGAGATTTGCATATATTAATATCTAGACCAGGTACAAACCAGTTGCCCTTTTTCAGCCAAAATGATGATGCTCAGAAAATTACCCTTTCTAGATTTTCTTTTCCCCTTAGACAAAGCTTTATTTCCCACTTATCCTGGAATTGCAGACTCTCCTTAAGCTTTATTATAGAGGAAAGTAAAGTGATGGAATTGTGGCTGCTCCCCAGGGTTATATCTTCAGTTATTTATTCCCTTCACTCAACACCTTACTCTTCAAGATCTCACTTGAGCCCAGGCATTGCTACTGTTAGTGTGAGCTTTATTCCACGAGGGGACTCATTAACCCAGGTCTTTCCTTGTGTGCACCCGTGTTTCCTCCCAATTCAGTGTCCTCTCTATTCAACAAATGGAAAGAAAGTGTGTGGAGAGAGACAACCTTCTCCTTTACAAGCTTAGTCTAAAACACACACTTCTGCTCATGTTGTGTTAGTTAGAATTAGTCACGTGGCTTCGCCTAATGTGGCAGGGAGCTGAGACATGTAGTCCCTCAGTCAACTGCTTCCAGGTGACAACTCTAAAATAGAAGAAGAAGCACAAATTTCTGTACACAGGTATACTAGAGAGATCTCTGCTATAATTGCTTCTCTAAATGTAGCCCATGTTTTTAAAAACCAGGCATTTCTGTACAATACAAAGCTGTATTAAGTAAAATACATGGGGGGTTATTGTGAACATGAACAAATATTTTAAATGCAGCAGCAATTAGAAATACCCCTTAACACATACACAACACTCCATTCAGATTCTGCGGTGATCTGGAAATTGTATCAAATCACAAGGAATACCTGTTATGATGGTTAATTCTACAAGTCAAAATGACTGGGATATTTTGTAGACTGAATGTTTGTGTCCCCTCCAAATTAATACATTAAAACCTACATTACCAATGTGATGGTCTTTGAGATGTGTTTAGTGCCCTTATGAAAAGGCCCCAGAGAGCTCTCTCCAGGTCTTCACCATGAGAGGATGCAGGGAGAAAACTGCCATCTATGAGCCAGAACGTGGTCCCTCACTCGATATCAAATCTGTTGGATCCTTTATCTTAGTCTTCCCAGACTGCGAGAAATAAAATTCTGTTCTTTGTAAGCCACCCAGTTTATGATATTTGTTTAGCCACCCAAATGGACAGGTATGGTGTCTAGTTGTTCGGTCAAACAGCAGCCTAGATGTTGTTATAAAAGTATTTTTTAGCTTAATTAACATTTGCAACCAGTTGACTCTAGGGAAGGAGATTATCTTTGATGACATATCAGGCGTCCTCAAACTATGGCCCATGGGCCACATGCGGCTTTCCTAGGATATTTGTCTGGCCCGCTGGGTGTTTTTGCCGCCTCTGCCTGTCTGGCTTAGCCCCCGACTCATCCCGAGGCCCGCAGTCTGGCCCTCCAAGGGTCTGAGGGACAGTGAACTGGCCCCCTGTTTAAAAAGTTTGAGGACCCCATAGATACACATCATCCAGTCAGTTGAAGGCTATTAGAAGAAAACTGAGGTTTCCAGAAGGAATTCTGCCTCAAGAGGGCAACATCTACTTTTACCCAAGTTTCCACACCTTCCAACTTGCCCCACAAATTTCACACCTGCCAGGTTCTATAATCTCCTGACCCAATTCTCTCTGTGTCTCTCTCTCCCTCATCTTCTTTTTCTCTCTGTTTCTGTTTTTATCTCTATCTCTCTATTTCTACGTCTTAACCCTGACTGACTTACTGATGAACGTGATTTCCTTTTATATCAGCTAAAATAGATGCCTGGATAGTTAGAAGTATTTACATAAATCATCTCTGCAATGTTCTGAGGGCCAGTTGTTAAGTAGGTTAATAGAAAGTAAGTAAGCTTCGGCTCGGCGCCTGTGGCTCAATCGGCTAAGGCGCCAGCCACGTACACCTAAGGTGGCGGGTTCGAATCCCCAGCCCGGGCCCACCAAACAACAATGATGGCTGCAACCAAAAAATGGCCGGGCGTTGTGGTGGGCACCTGTGGTCCCAGCTACTTGGGAGGCGGAGGCAGGAGACTC
>CAUYQV010144537.1:0-14935 GCA_963574575.1 Galagoides demidoff | reverse complement strand
GAGACTGCAGATTCCTGTTGTTACTGAGTTCAACTTTTATTCCATGATGGTCTGAGAAGATGCATGGAATAATTTCTATTCTTTTAAATTTACTTAGGTTAGACTTATGGCCTAAGATGTGATCAATTTTGGAGTATGTTCCATGGAATAAACTCTTTTATATTTACTGACATATTTACTACTCCTAGCACTCTTTGATTCTTCCTACGGATTCAAATTAACATCTGGTGTCCCTTCCTTTCAGCCTGAACGAGGACTGACTTCAACATTTCTTACAAGGCGGTCTAACAGCAAGAAGTTCTTTCAATTTTTATTTGGGAATCCTTTTTTTTAAATCTTCATTTTGGAAGACTTAGTTTTGCTGGATATAGAATACCTGATTGAAATTTTATTTTCTCTCAGCACTTTGAATACATCATGGCTTATGGTCCCCATTGTTCCAGACCCAAAGTTAGCTATTAGAATTATTATTAGTCCTCTACATGTGATGAATTATTTTCTTCTATGACTCTCTGTGTGTTTTTCCAGTTGGGGTTAGCTGAGCTTCATGAAACTATAGAATTTTTTTCCCCACTAAATTTGGAACGTTTTCTGCCACTATTTCTTCCATTTTTTTTCCTGGTGTCTCTTCTCTCCTAGAAATACATATATGTTGTTCCACAGGCTTCTGAGGCTCCTTTGACTTTTCTTTAATCTTTCTCTCTCAGTTCTTCAGAGTATATAAATCTTATTGACCTATCTTCAAGTTCACCAATTCTTCTGCCATCTCAAATCTTCCCATTTAATGAATTCATTAATTAAAAATGAATTTGATTAAATTTAATTAATTTCATTTAAAATTTTAGTTTACAATCCTTTTTAACTCTAGAATTTTATATGCTTACTTTTTAGAATAACCACCTCTATGTGGAAATTCTTTATTCACTAAATCCTTACAGTCCTACACGTTCCTTTAATCCTTTAAATATGGTTTCCTGTAGTCTTTTAACTTCATTTTTTAAAAAATTTCAGATTATACAGGGGTACATACATTTTGGTTATGTAGTTTGTTTTATACATTTCAGATCAAAGTTATGTGTGTGCCCTTCACTCACAATTTGTGCATTATAGCCGTTAGGTGTAAACTAACCCAACCTTTTCTCAGCCTACTTGATTCCTGAGGAGTTTTACTTCTCTCTATGCATGTAATACTTCTCTCTATGCATGTAAGTGTTGATCAACTAGTTCCCATTTATTATTGAGTACGTGTAGTATGTGCTTTGAACATATTTATAATAGCTGCTTTGATATCTCTGCTAAATCCAACATTATAAAGACACTCAGATATAGTTTTCTAGTGGCTTTTTTCCCCCCAAGTATGTTCTATTTTTTCGTTTGTTTCTTTGTGTTATCTTTAAATGTTTTGAATGCTGGACATTTTACATAATACATCTTAGCAACTCCAGATTCTGATTTTTCCGCCTAAGGGTAATTCTTGATTTGTTTGTTGCTTCTGACAGTCTAAAAGTCTATTTCTTCTATAATGTGTGACTACTGATGTCTCTACTCCATTATTTTTAGCCCAGCTTTTAAGACCTTTTAAAGTAGGTTTCCAGTTTAAAAGACTGATCAGAAATTTTATTTAAACATCTCAAACCAGTAAAGCTTCTATTCCCTACTGACAGAATTTGTGTGTGGACAGAAGTATATATTCAAAGTTCAGGTCTTTTACAAGTCTCCTCCAGTTTTATTTCCACTAGTTCTTTTTAAATTTCCTCTGTACTTATACTTAGGCTCCACTGGCCAGTAATGTAGGAGTGGCTTGGGCTCACTTCATTCATGGTTGTGTATGTCCGTAAGCTCTGCTCAATCTGGGAGACGTTGGGAACTTATCAAGCCCCCATGATTGTCTTATCTCTCAAAAGTCTCTATTAAATACCACTGGTTCAAGAGTCTACTGATTGCCCCAAACTGGACAACAACCTCAGACTAGCACAGCCATTTGACTGTCTCTTCCACCAAGATTACTATTTTAACCTATAACACTCTATATCAAGTGAGCTCTCTCCAGGCAGGGTAGCAAAACTGCTAGCTTTCAAGGTCTGCCCCATTCTGATTAAAATGCTACAAAACAGAGTTGGGAACAAGATAGAGGAAAAAAGAAGTAGCATCAGACTACACACTTGCGCTATTCTCATCCTAACTTTATTAGTGTTCATAAATAAAGCTTCTCAAATTGTTTGGTTAATTTCAAGAACACAGAAAAATTTGTTTTGACAGTTTTGTCCAAATTTATGGTTGCCTCTAGGGTAGAACAATCAAGTCTTCTCACTGAAATCTCAAGCTCCTAGGCTCAAGTGATTCTTCTGCCTCAGTCTCCCAAGTAAATAAGACTGCAGGTGCATACCACCTTGCCTGGCAAATTTTTCATTTTTTGTAGAGATGGGATATCCCTACATTGTCCAGGCTCACCTCAAACTCCTGGCCTCAAGGGATTCTCCTGCCTCCATCCCCCAAAGTGCTGGGATTATAGACATGCACCCCTGCACTTGGCAAGGCATTTCTCTCCAATAGTATACATCATGAATTGCTGTAGTCTAGTTATAACCCAACTATACTAAATCTTGGTGATAACTGTAAATCTGTATTTTAACTCTGAGATAAAAGTGCAAATTCTTTTCAGTTATTCATATTCTATGAGTAGATATATAGCTATTTTAAACTAGATATATTAGACTCATCTTCCTTTTTTGTTGCTGCTGGTAAAAACTGATTTTGTGCATATGTGTATGTTAGACAGAAAGAGTTGAGGAGTTCTCTACATTCCTAACGTAATGAAGCTGCTAAAAATGTAATATAGTAACATTAAATCATACTAACAAACTATACTTATCCAGACAACACAGTATCTGAGGAATAATAACAATCCATAGTAATGAAAATGATGCTAAGAGTTCTGGCAACTGTGGTATAGGAAAAAAAATTGAGTGAATTGTCAATGTTACCCTGGATAAAAAAGTGACTTATTGAATACTGATTGAGAATACAGAGCCAGAACTAAATGGCATAATTCTGAATTCAATATATAAAAACATATTTAACAACTTAAGCTAAAACCATCAAACTGGTTCTCTTATAAAGTAATGATTTCTTCTCACTAAGAATAATCATAACAGTTTAGATAACCATCTTTCTAAGGTACATTTATATAGGAGATGGACTAAATGACCTTTTAACCCTAAGTTTCTATATATAAAAACAAATAGATCAGAATTTATATGGAGAAAAGATAAAACTATTAGCAAAAACAATCCAAAATATACATAAAATACACAATACTTCAAGTTATCTATAATAAATAAGAGAATGGATCATGGGAACTATTTCTAAAAGTAATGGGTCCTACCGTACTATTGGGTCCCCAAAAGGCAACAATGTGCCAAATAAAAAAGCTATTAGAAATAGAAAACACCATCCTACCATTGTACAAAGCTACTGCATTTAGTTCTGATTGCTATAACTAAAAACAAACAAGCTGAGGGGGGAACAAAATATAACTAAAATGAACAAAATATAGAGATCATTACATTAAAAATCAGATACCACTGTAGAATAGCTAAAACTGACTAGGTCCACAAAAAATATTTATAACACATCATGCAGGACAGAAATAAGATAAACTTCGATTTGTTCACTGAAATGTGGAATGCAACCCTTAAACTCTGAAGGAGGTTAGATTAGGACAAATTTTTAAAGTATCATTATACTCTGGGAATAGTTATAGACTGTAAACAGAAATGACTTACCTCTTTCAATTGATCAGCACTCCCCCATGATGCAGAACGCTGATGTGACTTTTTTTCTGCTCCCTCTTCTACCCAACAGCTAGGTGTCTTCAGAGGGGGGAAAAAAAGGAAAGAAAAAAATAAGGAATTTTGTCTCTATTCCCTAATCTCAAGCAACTAAAACACATTTCAAATTCTTAGCACATACCATTTAGGGAGCTATACCAAAATCCTTTAAACATTATGATTTTCATAGCTCCATGAAATGTTTAAAACTGTGTCATATTCTGAATTAAACATGATCAACCAAAGATGTCTCTGAGTCATCTTGCTTAAAACATTTGGTATCTTCACATAACAATACGAACTTAAAGTCACCAAATTCAAAGAGATTTGTGTCCTGGTGTTTAGCCAAACTCAATATGAAATAGTATTTTCTATTAAATTCAACGGACAGAACTGGTTTAGGCACAATGGTATTATAGATGACCTACATTTCAAATATCTAGCTAGATGGAGCACTGATTGTATTATTCTTCCCATACTTGGATAAGAGTATTAACCATAGTATCTTTTTTAAAAAATAGGCATCTTTACATAAAAAATATAAAATAATAAAAGTGAAAGATTAGAAATAATAACTATAAGCTAAATAAACTTAATATAAACTAAAGTACCACATCTTTTAAAAAACCTGCTCTACATGTCAGAAAACACAATCATTTTACCAAAAACACTATTTTCAGCTACTGAAATTAATAGACAATAGTCCCAACATAACACAAACCATAGAAATATTTGGGATTTAATACAACTATTTAGTAGCTGTACTAAATATTAAACAATACTAAAATACCACTCAATAAATAATACTCTTACATAATATAAATTAGGGCAGATAAAAATCATTATTTAAAAACAAAGGGTAATAACTATCACAATAAGTATATATAGATTTCAAAAGTTCTTTTTTCTTACTTACTGAAAAAACTATCATTTATGTTAAGAGCATACTTGTGACTTGACATAATATGGTATATAAACCTTTTTTCCTTTTTTTTTGAGGCAGAATCTCACTTGGTTGCCCTTGGTAGTACGCCATGGTGTGCCAGCTCACAGCAACCTCAAACTCTTGGGCACAAGCGATTCTCTTGCCTCAATCTCCAGATTAGCTGGGACTACAGGTGCCCACCACAATGCCCAACTATTTTTTAGAGATGTAGTCTTGCTCTTACTCAGGCTGGTCTGGAACTGGTGAGCTCAAGTAATCCACCAGCTTCATCCTCCCAGAGTGCTGAGGATTACAGGCATGAGCCACACAGCACACAAGCTCTTATGAAGAAATCATTAGTCCTACTTTATACAGTTCAAAATGCTGTAGACAGCTGGTCTTTTTTTTTTTGAGTCTCACTATGTTGCCCTCGGTAGAGTGTCATGGAGTCACAGCTCACAGCAACCTCCAACTCTTGGGCTTAAGCAATTCTCTTGCCTTAGCCTCCGGAGTAGCTGGGACTACAGGCACCCGCCACAATGCCTGGCTATATTTTGGTTGGAGTTGTCACTGTTTGGTAGGCCCAGGCTGGGTTCAAACCTGCCAGCTCAGGTGTATGTGGCTGGTGCCCTAGCCACTGAGCTACAGACGCTGAGCCAGTGGCCAGCTTTTAAAATAGTTACCATCTCTTAAAAGCACCATGTTAAAAATAAAACCAATGACAACTGAATGCTAGTTGAATAAATATCAAAAGAAAGTGCTTAAACAGTTCACTACAGAAGTGAAGCTTTTTAGTTAACTATGAGCAAGGAGGTAAAACATTAAATAAGCTGATTGTGAAAAACTATTCATTATTATAATTTCCTATGTTCAGTCCTAGATAAGACAAACTACTATGAAAGTAATTTAGCCCTCGCCAAGTACTCACATTTTTAATAATCAATTTATTCCAAATTGTTCAATTATGATAGTTTATTTTGTCAAACTTTTATTTTGAGAACTCATACAACCTAATGCTTTTATGTTACCACGAAATGAGGATTACTTTTCCTAAATATCAAATGATCAAGCATTATAATCATTAAAACTCAAAAATATATTTACAGAAAATGAGCCAAATTTTTGGCACGTTCCATAATTATTTAAAAATAACATTTATAACATTATTTTCATTTTGTATAGATCTTTTTCAAAGGAAATTTACATATAATGTATTTGCAACTTATAATAGCCATAAAAATTTTGCAACTGCTTAAATATTGCCAATAGCAAGTGGAACTAAATCTGAGGTTTCTTATCTCATAGACTGCCTTCTTTCTTCATGCCATTCTTTCCTTAAAGCTGAATGTGAAAATTTATTTGATTATTTCAAAATGCAGCGTTAGTCATACAAAAAAAGGGAAACTATAAAAGAATATTTATGCTCATGAAATCAAGCTAATAGTATGTATACAGTCATGCAACACATGACAACAATTTGGTCAGCAAAGGACTGCACATATGACAGTAGTCCTATTAAGATTATAATGAAGCTGAAAAATTTCTATCAATTAGTGATGTCTTGATCCCAACCCTGTGTATGCCTGCCTAAGCCAATGTGTCTGTAAATATTGTTTGAAAAGTAAAAAAATTAAAAAGCTTATAAAAAAATATAAAGAAAATATTTTTGAATAGCTACACAGTATATTCATGTTTTAAGCTAAGTATTATTACAAAATAGTCAAACTTAACATTTTATAATTTATATATTTTAAAAGTTAGAAGAAAATTTTTTTATAAATTTTAGTACAGCCTAAGTATCCAGTGTTTATAAAGTCTACAACAGTGTATAAGGCTGTGTTGATCAGTTTGATGGAAGTATTTCGGATTGCATGTGAAAACCCCACACTGTACCCCAGAAGTGCATTAATGTACATAGTTACCATTCAATAAAAAAAAAAAACAGGGTATAGACATGGCTGAGGCCTTCATATTCACTCACCACTCATTCACTGACTCACCCAGAGCACTTTCCAGTTCTACAGCTCCATTCATGCACGAGATAAATGTACTATTTTTAATCTTTTTTACTGTATGTTTCCTGTTTTGATATGTTTAGATATATAAATACCTACCATTGTATTAGAATTGCTTATAATATTCAGTACAGTAACATGCTGTACAGGTTTGTAGTCTAGGAGCAACAAATAGCTAGGTTTGTCTAAGTATACCCTATAATGTTCGCACAACAATGAAATTGCCTAATTATGCATTTCTTAGAATATATCCTCATCATTAAGTGATATAAGACTATAGTTTTTAAAGTTTCTGGAAGAATTCTATCAATCACGCAGCTATAGAGTTACATGTACGTAAATTATTTAAGTATATTCATCAGTCTCCAAAAATACTCCCTAAAGAGTAATTTTAATTACATCAATTTAAGAAATAAACAATATGAAAAAATGTTCTGGTCTACAAATACATTCTATAGATAGCATTGTTGAATACAATAGCTACCAGTCACATATGGTGATTCAGATTTAACTTAGTGTAATTAAAAACAAAAAACTAAAAATGCAGTTCCTTGGTCACACTAGCACGCTGTAAATGTTAAATAACCACTGTAATTACTGATTATTGGCTGACATATAGGGCGATAGAACATTTCTATCACTGAAGTTCTCTTGGAGAACATGTTCTATGTATTTGATCACTGATTTTTAACAGTGGTTATTTTAGCCAAAGCAAACCTGAAAGATGGCTACTTTTTTTTTAAATCTATTCATACCTGATGCTTAAGAAATCATAGAAAGTGAACTAATTTGCACTCAACTTGTTGAAATCAAATTTGTATTTGATGAATGCTTTTACCATTTCAATTGGGAAAATAACAGAGAGTAGCAAAAGTTTGTCCCTTTGATTTCAGCAACTAGCCTGTTATTCTGCCCACTAATCTAGGCTAGAATTTTAAAACCAGCGCTACTTAAACCATTGCCCCTGGGTGTTTGTAAGAATGTCTGACAAAAGGGTTCCATGTTCAGATAAAGTTGGAAAAATGTATGTATTATACTTCTTCTACCAATATACAACACAATTAGCATTTCAAAAACTTAAACACACACATTATTTTTAAAAGGGAGCTTAACTTTTCCTTATATGATTCAATAACACAGATTTTACCAGTAGGCTTGTTAAAATCCTGCAAAACACTACTCTAACAGACAGCTTGGAAAGAAATACAGTCCTCAATAATTTATATTGTATATAATATGAATAGCTTGCTCTTTAGATACTACACTTGAGAGGATTCTTCTTTTCTAACTGCCTCCACTTGAGATGACCAGGGAAGAGAAACATATACCTGAGGAATACAGAACTAAAGCCTGTCTATGACGATTGACTACTGGTTTGCTTTTAAAAACCACCTCTGTGTGAAAAAGGATACCTACAGGTAGAAAGAGTCTTTTTTTATTTTCTTTCCCCAGAATTCTTCAAACTCAAGACCATCAAACTTGCTCTCTAACCTCTAGACCCATCTTCCCAGCTCTAACTTGTATGAGGACCACTTCTCTGAGTAAAATAGAGAGACAGCAATCTTACCCCACAGGACTTAAAAAGTTCCAAAACAAATACTTTGAAATTATTTTTGTCTAGGTCAACTAAGAAGCTTAAAATACTGGGTGCTTTTGTTACTTATATCTTTATTCACACAACATGCATTTCAGCTTTATTAATTTCAAAACATTTCAAATTGACTCCTAGCAACAAAAAATATCTTTTTCAACATGCAAACTCTGAAACTACTTCCCCTAAACCCCAAAACAAAAAAATTCAATCACATCATGAAATTTTTACTCTTATTTATAACTTTAAAAATCTATTTTTATGTGGTCATACTTGGCATTGAAATTTACTATAGATTACAACTGATTATGGAAAATTAGTATTGACTGCAAATTATTTAATAGTACTTCTGGCAATGATAAATCTAGCAAAAAATGAGATAGAACTAGCTAAAAATCAATGGTACTTGAGAATTATGAATACAGACTGATCTTAATTATAAAATCTTTTTAAAATCGGTAATGACAAGCCACCCTTCATTATTTACAAATATGTCCTTTAGAGATTTGGTTTTCTTTTGAGTAATAAAAATTAAACTTTTAAAAAAGTTTTTCTTTTAAAAAATTATTATGAAAGGTCTATACTACTGCACAAAAGATTGTAAAATCTCTATCCTTTGTCTTTCTGGTAACCAGATATTTTAATTTTATGTAAGATTTTTTTGTTTTTGTTTTTCAAAAAGCTTTCAGAGTTCAGTGACAGCAGCAGTTATATGGTCAATTTTTTTTCTACCAAACTCCAACTATATCAAGTTTATGCTCATGTTACACCAATTTCAAACTGCACCCCAGATATCCTCCTTACCCAGGAATATGTTAGAAATAACAGAGAAAAATGTAATTAAATTCAAGTGCGGGGGAAAGGGTTGGTATATTCTCACCTAACTGGCACAAAGCAGGGGCATAGGGCATACCTCCTAGGTGAAGGGCTCAACTACAACTTGGACTGTACCTAATAAATGCAACCAACATAACCTAACCTTTGTACCCTCATATTAATCTGAAATTTTAAAAAAATTTAAATTCTCATGCCCAACTCTAGACTTTAGATCTGAACTGTTAGATAAGGCCCAGTAATTCTTTTTTTATTGTTGTTACAACATACTCTCCAGATGATTATGATGAAAGTCAGAAAACCAGTGTAATTTTTTTTACACTAAATAAAATCAAATTAGATTCTGCAATATCATGTTGACTATATATCTACTCATTTTTCTTCCTGTTTTTCAACATATGGTTATTTAAAAACCTCTCTTATCAGAGAGAAAATCAGCAACACAGCTAACACTAGATACAGCCAAAAGTATTTTCATACTATTCTAAGAATATACATTGAAGTGATAAAAACTAACAGTGCTCAGATGATGGCATTAAAATCACCAATGGGACACCTAAATAATGCGGTAGGTAGTAGTTTTTACAAGAATATAAATAGGCTCTGCTCACTTGAATCTATAAAATTGAAGTGCCATTTCCTATTTATAAGATGGTAGAGTAAACACACAACAGCTACTTCTGAATTAATCCTTACCTACCACGAAATGTTTATTGAACTTCAGAGTCCTCTCTAGCTCCGGGGTTCTCTCATTTTTATGTCATTTCCTAGCAGTCTAGACTTCATGCTCATAATTGCACAATAAATTGTTAATACTATTAATAACTTTTTCTATGTAATTCAATATTACCATATTTAAGCCTGCTGGACAGTAAAATATTATGGATTCTAATACAGACACAAGTAAAATTTATCATTGTCATTTAACAATGAGCAATATTAATAAGTTATCCCAAAAAAACTATAAGAATTTGAACATCAAGAAAAACTTTTTGCTTGGTTTATACTGTTTCCTAACAGTGTATCTCCTATATCAGCCATTCGTTTATAAAAAAAAATCCTAACACCTTGAAGGGCGTACTACTTTCTCATACTATACATTAAACTATGACCTAATTCTTTTCACCTGGTTTATACTTTTCCTAACAGTATGATATCCCTATATCAATCGTTCCTTTATACAAAATACCCTAATGCTCTGAAAGGCATATTGCTTTCTCAGACTATACCTTAAACTATGACCTAATTCTCAACAATGATCTTAATTCTATGATATTTATTAAAGTATAATCCCTCTAATAAACAAATATCTTCTTCTATAAATGATGTGTTTATTTTTATCACAGGATTTTTGATAAAAATTGAGAGGTTATAAAAAAATAAATAAATAAGAAAACTGACAGGTCATAAGATTGAGAACAAATGTATCAGATAACAAAGGTCAGAGAACCAGAGTAAGAAGGTTATTCCAAATAAATGCTACCTACTTTACAATTTTACCTTGAGCTAGACTGGGGGCAAAGGTATAGGGACATGATGAAGGAAAACATGTTAATTTTATTACCAGTTAAATGTTTCTAGTAAAGGGAAGAAAAATGAGTATCTGGGTAACAGAAATATGGGGAAGGCCTTCTGCTACATACCTTTAACTTCTGAAACAAATAAACACAATACCTATTAAAAATTAATAGGCAGAATTTTGACCCTCTGGTAATTTCAGAGATAGTGCTTAAAACTGATAAAGATTAAACGTTTTAGTCACAGCTTAAAATTTTTCACCAGTACAGCAGAGTATACCCTTTAGCAATCAGAAATATTACTCCCTAAATCAGGGTAACAACTATTTTGGTGTGAACTGTTCAACTATAGGATTCTACGTTCCAGTTTCACTATTAGATGATGGCTAAAAGAAAAAGGGTAGGTGATTTGTAGAGGAATGAATCTTTAGGCATTTACAACAGCCAGCTAAGGACCAGCTCCATTAAAAAAACAAAACAAAACAATTTAAGTCACTGAAATGCAATCTAAGAGGCCAAAGTAGTCAAATCTTCAGATTTGTTTCCATTTCATGAAGAAATACCCCCCACCTTTGAAAATGTTTCAGCAACTGCTGCTTCTTAAACAAATTTCAACAGCAAACTCTCTAACAAGAGCACAGGAAACTCAAAGAGCTGTATCAAGTGTGACTTTCGGTTATGAAATGAGTTTCTGATCAGTCTGGTAAAACTGAAAGTTGTTTTTCTATATCTATTATTATAAGAGGTCCATCATCTATTCCTTGCAACCAAGTTCCTTCAGGAATTGAGAGAAAGGCTAAGAATTTTAAATATAATTATAATAGGAAGGAACATATATGTATTTTAGTTAACTTTATTAAAGGTTGGCTAAAGCGAAATGTGAGTACTTATTCCATATATTTTTCTTAAAATAAAAACAAATAACTTCCAGGGAAACATGCTGGCACAGAGGTAGGATCATAAAACTCTCTACACTGAAGCATAATAAGATTGAAATGCTGCATTTTTCATGTACTTTTGGCATATCTAACATTTCATAGTTTAAACTTTGAAAATTAATTTAAAACAATAAAATATCAAAGAAAAATACCACCTGGAGAAAGGGAAGCCTAACTATGAAAAATTTCATTTAAAATCTAATGATCCCATCTCTTATCCTGCAAAGAATACAAGTTTTGAAATCTCTCTCTGATACTAACCAAGAGACCAAGAGCCATGGAAGTAATTGGGAAGATTTTCTAAAGAGCTGCAATCCAAAAAGTAAGTTTCACAGGTAAAATTCTTTCAGTCCCAAGTGGCAGGTAATTCAAATGATATCTATATTATGCTAGAATACAAAGGAAGGAAACCTTGCAAAATCTTTTTATGAAATAAGTATGACACTAACCTAAGGATTTTTTTCATAAAAAAGAAAAAATTTCAGATCTCATTTCTAAATATTAAACAAGTATCATAAATGTTAACAAACACTTCATTTGCCATAGTATATCAAAAAAATAACTCCATGAACTAATAGCATTTATTCCAGAAATTTAATCATGTACCAAATATTATTTAATCTATTAAAGAAATTCACCATATTCTAAATTAAGTCAAAATAACATATTCACACTAGTTAAATAGCATTTTCCAAGTAAAGAACCATTCCAGATTAAAATAAGAAAAACCATTAGTAAAATAAACATGCTTAATAGAAAAAAGGCACACATGCCTCATAGCAAAAGTCAGTATACCATGTCCAGTGAGTAAACTAGACAAACACATTACTAGCAGAGTCAGGAATAAGGCCAATGCATTTGCCATCATACACATTAGTTTCTGTGGTCTTGAGAGTGTTAATAAAAGCAATTCTAAGAGAGGCCATATAACAAAAGATAAATAATGGGAAATAACTAGAATTACTATTTGTTTGAACATATACATAAAAAAAAGAGAATTAGCTGAAAAATTATTAGGAGTAAGAAAATTAAAAATGTCATGTAGAAATTAAAATTTATAATCACAACAGCAACCAAAAAAGATAAAGCATTCATATAGTAGAACCTCTGCAAGTTGAGCACCCAAGAGACTATAACAAATATGTCAATGTATGAAGGTGGTCAACATAAGGAACTAGTCCTGTACCGATATGCATACGTGGTACATGTCCAGTTTATGAAAACTAGGTCAACTTAAGGAGGTGATCAATGTCGGGAGGTGGTCAGCTATGGTTCTAGTATATGTAAATGTAACAAAAAATGTGCTGATCTTATAATAAGAAAGTTTTAAAATGTTCTGAAGGACAAAAATAAGAATCAAATAAGAATCTTATATGAGATAAGATTCAATATGGTAAACCTGACAAATCCACATGAATATTTAACTGTAATATAAAACATTCTAAGAAGAATTTGACAAAATGACTCTAAAGTTGACCAAGAAAAATAAATATTCAAGACTAGCCACACAAGCCGTAAAAACTAACTACCACGCAATACAAATTAAAATCATTTGGTGTGAGACAAACACAAAAAGAGATTAATGGCAAAGAGCATTGGCAAAGTAGAAAGAGATCCAAATAAGAATAGGGACTTCTTAAACGACAAGGATGACATCTCAAATCAGTAGGGAAAAGATAAACTATTCAGCAACTGTTAGTTGCTGAAAACATAAATAAATAAAACTGAAACCTGTCTCCTCCTTTTCATCAAAATAAACCCCAGAAATATCAAAAGTATAAATATAAAAAATTAAACATAAAAGTACTAGGAGGATAGTTTACAATAAGTTCTAACTGTGAATGGGGAAAATCTTTTCCAATTATAATTCAAAAAGCCACAATGTAGACCAATGGAATAATAATAGCCCAGAAGTAAACCATCACATACATGGTCAAATGGAGTTAGATGAGGGTTTAAATGAGGAAAGGACCAGCTTTTAAACAAATGGTACTAGGAGAACTGGATATTTACATCCAAAGGAATGAAATTAGGCAGTTACCTTATACTGCACATAAAAATGTAAATGGATCAAAAAGACCTAAACTTAAAATTCTTAGAAGAAAACAGGCAAAAAGCTCCTGACAATGGATTCCCTAACAAATTCTTGAATATGTAACCAACAGACAAAAAACCTGAAAAAATAAACTGAACTTAATCAAAATCAAAAACTATTATACTATCAAAAGAAGGAAAAGGTAAATCACAGAAAGGGAGGAAGTATTTACAAAAATACACATCTGATAAAAGATTAATATTAACATTCGCAATGTATAATGAACTCCTGAAACTCAACAGCAGGAAAGAAAAAACAAAAAGCAAAACAAAACAAAAAACCACCCAATTCAAAAATGGATAAAAGACTTTAATAGACATTTCTCCAAAGATTTACAAGTAGCCAAAAAGCATATGAGCAGATGCTAAACATCACTAATCGTTCAGGAAACAAAAAAAATCAAAACCATAATAAGATACTTCATACCCATTAGGGTGACTGAAACAAAACAGAACTTCAACTATTGGCAAACATGTAGGAAAACTTGGAACCACTTTGCACTGCTACTAGGAATGTGAACTGGTACAACCATTGTGTAAAACAGTATAGCAGTTCTTCAAAAATTTGAACACAGAATTACCATAGGTAATTCTATTTTAGGACATATACCCCCAAAGAACTGAAGTCAGGGACTTGAAAAGGTATTTCTATGTGAATCTTAGTAGCAGTATTCACATTACCAAAAGGTAGAAACTACCTAAGTGTCCCTCTATAGATAAAGAAAATGTAGGCATATTATTCAGCCTTAAAAAGGAAGAATATTTTGACACACACTACAATGTAAATGGACCTTGAAAACATTACACTAAGTACAATAAGCCAGAAACAAAAGGACAAATATTACATGATTCTTTTTATATGAGGTTCTTAAAATAGTTAAATTCATAAAGACAGAAAGTCTTTATGGAGTTACCAGGGGTTAGAAGGAGAAAGGAAGGAAGAGCTAATGTTTAACTAATGAATAAAGAGTTTTAGTAGAAGATGAAAAAATATTATTAGACATGGATGGTAATAATGTTTGCACAACAGGCTTGGCGCCTGGGGCTCAAGCGACTAAGGCGCCAGCCACATACACCTAAGGTGGCGGGTTCGAATCCCCAGCCCGGGCCCGCCAAACAACAATGATGGCTGCAACCAAAAAAATGGCCGGGCGTTGTGGCGGGCGCCTATAGTCCCAGCTACTTGGGAGG
>CAUYQV010144533.1:0-40355 GCA_963574575.1 Galagoides demidoff | reverse complement strand
ATCTCAGCAGTTTGCCATTGCCCTGGAGCTCGGTAGCTAAGAGAGCATCTCATCTCATGTGGTCCAGGTTTGCTCTTTTCTTTCTCACTTGGCAACTGTTCATTTCCCCTTGGAATTTCTAATGAATCTTGGAAATTAATCGGGCACTTCCCCTCTGTTCTTCCCTTGTGGGGAGGTCAGTGCCTTGGGTGTCCACCACTGGGCAGAGGAAGAGGAGCGGAATTAGCAGCTCCACTCAGCTCTGGCTGAGCCTGCAAGGAGACAGCAGCCTTTGTTCCCTTGGAAACCCCTTTGTGTGGTCTCTAGTCCCTGGGTCTTGTTCTTGTGAACACCTTAGCTTTCTCGATGAACAAAGTTGATGTTGGGCTCAGAACATGACTTTCCCTGGGGCAAGGAAATTATTGCGGTGACTGATTTTGTTCTTTGATATTTGACTTCCTTTTAAGTTGTCCTCAAGGCCCTACAGGGACATGAGGCCAGTTACCTGGTGACCTTGGTTGGGATCCCACCTTGCTGCAGTCCTTTCCAACCCATGTAAAGAAGGATCTCCTGTAGGAGCACAAACTCCAATGTCACACAGAGTCAGACAGTGGGCTCACTCTGTCCAAAGACCACACTGCTCAGTTCAACAAGTTTTGTCCCAGGGACCTATAGAAAGATTCTTTTGGGATACAAGTGGGGAGAAGAAATGAAAAAGGAAGCATTATTTTCTAGTTTTATTTTTTAGTTTAATACAGTGTATACTAGACAAATACACATTGATGGAACACTTGCTCGGTACTAGACCCTTTGCAAATACAGTGGTCCTGGCTTTCAGGGCCTAGAGTTTGGGGAAGGGGCCAGAAATATACATGGTCACCTCTGAGCCATGACAGATGCTGAGCTGGTGTCCTGTGATCATATAGGGCCAGTTTCATGGCAGAGAAGACTGAAGAGGGAAGTGAGGCTGGGTCCTGGCAAATGCCAGACGCTAGGTGAGTTCTGTAGGCAGTGCGATCCATGGAAGGTTGGAAAGCAGGAAAGAGGCAGAAGTCCAGCCATCTCTGACAAAATGTTGGTCCCCCATGACTTTGACCTCTTTATCCTTTTTATTCTTTCCAAGGCACTGGACCCACTGGAGCAGCCTTACCCTGCCTGTAGGAGGGAGGCTCTGGCTATTGGCTGTACTCTGCTCCCAGGCTGGGAGCAGTGGAGACCTTCCTTCCCCCACCCTTCCAGAGACCCCCACTGCTCCCTGGCAGCTCAGGAGGCAGGGCTTGAAGCTGGACAACCCCACAGTACTTCTGGTCTCACCACTGTGTGGCTTTAGGAAGGAGACTTAGCCTCCCTAAATGTCTGGTTCTTCACCTGCGCGAGGTGAGAGAGGAGGAAGCTACCGGGTGGCAGGAGTCCACTGGACTGGCCATCTCAGGCATTTAGGGATATGTCCTTTCCCTTCCTCTTCCTTCTGGTTGGTGATGATGTGGGGAGGGTCTGTTGGCCTTTCCAGGAAGCAGGTAGCTTTGGCTGGGGAGCCAGTGGATAATACCAGGTGGTGTGGGGCTCTTTGCTGGGCTTCCTGAGATGCTGCTGGCCTTTTAAATTGCCTCCCTGTCTCCCTCACAGGATAACAAGGGCATAAATCAGGGGCTGTCAGCATTCATTTCCATCCTCGCATGGACAACTGTCCCACTCTAGCCAGGCTCCAGGCCTGTCTGCAGGAGACCAGCTCCCTGAAGCCAGGGAGGAGGATGATGGGCTGGGCTAAGGGCGTCAACTTAGGGCAAAGAGACTTCAGTAAGGGTGACTGTCTCCTCATGCTTCTCCTGCTAGGGGCTGGGAGGGTGCCAGAAGCACAGGCAGCTCTCCAGAGTCAGAGAAGAGAAAGAGAGGTACACAGACCCTGAGAAGTCTGGCAAGAGAGCCCTCGATGCAGCCACGACCCCACTCACTTGGGTGTCCCAGCTGGGAGGAATTTTTAAAATCCTCCAGTTTAAACCTGGTTATTATACAGATGAGCAATATAAGGGTTGACAATATAAGCAATATTAACTGGGTCTTAACCCTGAGGCAGGTGACATAGGCTTCTGTGAACACAGAACAGACGCTCAGAAAACGCGTGCATGAATGAGTGAGGAGAGCTGCAGGCTCCTCATCTCACAGTGAAAACAAACCTCTCCCTCCCAGGCTGGGGTGTTGGCCAAGGGTCAACAGGTGATGTTCTCCGTAGCTGAGCTGGCAGACCAGGAACTGCTCGGGGCCAGTACTGTGTCTGACTTTTCCATGTCTCTTGCCTAGCCCGTGGGATGCTCTGGGCATCTTCATTTTCATTTTCACCAGATCCATCCAGGGTCAGGGATGCTGGGACTGAGACAATATCCCCCCATCCTGCCTCAGTTCAGCCCAAGAGTCTGCTGGAGAGAAACAGGAGGCTTTTCTGCCCACTGGTCCCCAGCACGGGGTCAGCAAATTGGCCATCCTTAGGAAAGGTCAGCTAAATCAGCCCCCCTGCAAGAGGCATGTTTGTTATTTTTAGAAGCTTTTCAAGCCTGTTCTCCTGAGCTCAGCAGGAGGCACTCAGAGCCTCTGCCCATCCAACCCCGGATCACCCCAGTTCAACCCACTCCACAGCAGTTCAGCCCAGGCCAGACCAGACTCACTTAGTTCAGTCCAGTGAAGGCAATTGCCTCTGAGCAGAAGCTGGTACGATCATTCAGCAAGGCCAGGTGGGGAAATCCTGACTTCCTTTAGACAATATGAGGTCACATTTACTTCACTGCCCCAAATTTATGCTGTGGCCTTGAAAAAGTCAAGTTCCTATGCTATTCCCATCTGTACAATGGAAAGGTCATTGTATTTACCTGAAAATCCATTTTGGAAATGAGGCAGGATAAATAAGAATCCAATAAACACCAAAAATTGCTGTACTCTGCTGGATTCTGGGGGATTGCTGCAAGGCCTAGGTGAGGTGGTGGTGGAGAATTTTGTGCTCCTTAGAGAGAAATGATGTCATAAAAATCTGCCATAAAATGCTGTTGTGTTCAAAAGGTAGCTTTCCATTTGAGAGAGAGGTATATGGTCCAAGAGGGGACAGCCAGAATCTGTTATTTGCTTTTTTTTTTTTTTGAATGAAAAAAATAAAGAATGGATGCCTTGGAGAATAAGCCTTTGGCTTTAGTCCTAAGTAGCTGTGTGGCTTTGAGGACATAACTTAGTCATCTTAGGTCTAATTTTTCTACCTATAAAATAGCAGGGACAAGAGATTTAACTAAGTGTGGGTTGCTTAAATTGGGAAGTTTCCACGGAGGCTTTATGGCTGCAACAATACCCCAGGGCTCTTCAAAGGCACAGGGATCATAAACAAGGAACACATCTTCCATGGTCCCCCATGTTATGCTATGCAGAGACTTAAAGATGTTAATTTATGCCAAAACATACATGGATATATTATGCAGTAGAATTCAATACTCAAACAAGTTTTAGAAATCAAACGTGAGGCTTCAAAGTAGTTTTATGTAGCTCCTCCCCCAGAACCTCTACCTGTTCATTCTGCTCTGCCCTTGGGCTGGGCAAGGGGAATGTGGATCATGTCACATTCTTGAGGGTTCTGGTTAGAAGAATGTGAGGAACATGGAACTGGCTAATCCCTAAGGTGTTTCCAAATGTTATCATTTCATGTATATGAAATTGGTAATATTATTAGGGCTAATGATTTTCAGCAAGTGTGTGGGGGAGTGGGTTCGTGATTAACCAACCTCATAGAAAGGCTTAATACCTTTTTTCTTCTTTCTAGAATCTCAGGACTAGAAACTCTCAGTGGACTTGGAAGTTGTGGCAAAAGTGAACTGGTCTCCTTGGGCAGCCCATGACAGAAGAGAGTGAGGGAAGAGAAAAGTGGGAGTCAGAACGTGAGGTCGACATTTACAACATTCAATTCTCTTGTCCTTGTATTAGAGAGTTAATGTATGAAAAGTATGGCTACTAATTCAAGCTGGCACAAAGGCTTCTTTTGC
Organism: Galagoides demidoff; assembly: GCA_963574575.1. Lineage (NCBI taxonomy): Eukaryota > Metazoa > Chordata > Mammalia > Primates > Galagidae > Galagoides > Galagoides demidoff. The sequence goes on along the minus strand of CAUYQV010144533.1, from coordinate 36,363 downwards.
CACTAGCCCTTGTAGTCGCCTTCACTGCATACACAGTCACCCATGCCCGCCCCCCGAACTCCTTCTTCCCCCTGACCTGCACCCACATGTGCACACCCAGCCCACCATGAATGCTCCTCCCTCACATGTCACCTGGCTCTGCAGTGCTCACCTGTCCTGCCTGGCACAGCAGAACCGTGACAGGCTGGAGCTTCCTGCCACCCTCAGCACATGTCCCTGAGGGCCCAAGGGTGGTGCAACCACTCCCCATCTCTCTGTCGCTACCCACAGCCTCCCCAGGCTTTAAGCACACACTTGTTCACCTTGCATAGGCTCAAAAATAAACTTTGGAACCTGTTCAAAGGCTAATGTGCATCCTTTCTTAATTATTGATTTGTTTATTACAGACACTTGGGTAGGACATTCAATGTGGCTGTTGTGCTGAGGGCCCAGCTCTAGAATCTCTATGCCTTTGCAGGAGAAAGCTGGGCCCCTGGTCGTCCCTTGGGAAGGAGTTAGTTTGGTGTGGGTGAAACCTGCTGGCAGGGTTGCTGGCACACCTAACTACTGGCTGCCCCCAGAGCTCACATTAGCCCTGGTCCAGCTGGTGGTCACAACTGGGGTCTTCCCTACTTCCCTCACAACCTGAAAAACCCCAGCAAAGGGATGCCAGGGAACAAAGGGGCAGGACTCTCCAGTCCCCTGCAGGGGCAGCAGCCTCCCCTTTCCTGGCTGCCTCACTAGGGGGCAGTTTAGTGTAAGAAGTGGTTCCTGGTTCCATACTGTGCTTAGGAAGACCTCAGTTTAAAACCTGGCTCATACCTCGTATCAGCTGGGTAACCTTGGACATGTGATTTAACCTCTCTGATTTTGTTCTCTCAACTATAAAATAGGGCATTCAATGACACCATGCATGCAAAAAGTATAGAAAAATGTTACACACAGAACAGGCCATACATGGTGGTTGCACTTGTCATCATCGTCACTGTCACCATCCCTCTGCCCATTTTCATCTGTGGAACCCCAGAGGCATAGGACATGACTTGCTGGGGCCCAGGGGGAAGCATCCCTTTTGGCATGTGGGTGTAGCCTCTGAATGGCCCTTACTACTGAAATCTGGTGAGGGCGCTGAACCCTGGGGCCATGATGCATTCTGTAGGGTAAGAGGTTAGGTCTTTCAGACTCATGCTCTGTGGGCATCTCCTTGTTCTCTCTATCATGGAGCTGGGCAAGGGGAATATGGATCTTGTCACTGAAAACACTGGAAAAGTGTCTGTCACAGTCCACTGGGAAAATGCCACACCATTCATCCATAGGGTTGGGTTCCTGAGCTCTCTTTCTGGGAGTCCCGAGGTAGTTCTCGAACTTGACACCAGGAAGAGGGTGTCCAAGGGAACAACAAGTTTCCTTGACTTCTGAGGGTCACTGGCTTCTGCAAGTTGGAGCCTCCTCCCCACACTGCACACTCACCTCTAGGTGCCCGACCCTGGCTCCAAGGCTGGTCTGTCCCTCCCTCACTGCCACCTTCATTCCCAGTCTCACCCCCATCCCGGAACTCCCTGGGCTGGGCGTTTTGTTCCCTCGGTTCCCAGGCAGTGCAGCTGGTGCTGTGGGCTGGGGAGGGGGTGGAGGATGCACAGAAAGTCTGTGGGAGGGAGCTGTCTCCTAGTTCCAAAGGCGAACATGGCTTCCCGTGCCCCCTCTCCCCAACATGACGCTTCCCCAGAATTCCCACACTGGTGTCTCAGCAAATAAGACACATTTTCTTTTCTTTTTTCTTTCTTTTCGGGAGTGGGGGCAGTTTCCCATTTGTTCTTGATACCTACTTAGATGTATCGGTACTGTTCCCATTAATCATCAGTGCCAAAGGAAATTGGAGCAGATTTGGTAATTTTTCGCTTTGAGTCTCCAGTATGTTGGCAAGTGTCGGGTTTCTTATTCTCTGAGCCCTGAGGACTTTGGGGTGTTGCCTCTTCCACCCGCTGTGCTCCTGGAGCCTTGTTCTGTTTAAAAAAATGGAAGCCAGGATAGTTTTTAGCCAGCAGGGAGGGTGGAGTTTGTAAGTACCCTAATACATGTATGAGGCTGAAGCATCAGGTAAAGAGAGGGCAAAATAGCAGGAAGAAAAGGAAGAGAAGGGGAGACTACTCTGTGTCTGGTGCTGGGCTCGGCACCTTATGCACAGTTTATGATTGCATCCCCCAAACTACATCGCAAGGGAAATGGCCAGGAGCAACATTTAAGAGCACATTTTTCAGATGAGGAAGATGAGTCTCAGTAAAGAAACCTAAGTCTGCCTGCCAGCTAGTAGGGGCTGGAGCTGGAGATTAAAGGAGACTAGTCTGGGGCTGAAGCTCATGCTTTATAAGGCTGCCCCGTGGAAGTTGGAGTGTGCCATGGTGTAATGTGTGATGTGGCTGGAAGCTGTTGCCTTGGCTTCCCCTGATGCTGAGATCATCTGGTGGTTGATAAACACTGGCAAGTCAGGGGTGAGATGTTAACAGAGTGTGCAAAGGTCCTGGTGTCTACCGCCTGGTTAGCAGAAACCAGTGGCTGTCATTTGTGCAGTGTTAAGGTCCACAGGGTGCTTTCAGGCCTATTATTTGATCCATGTGAAAGCTGCTTTCTCCTGATATAGTGGAGGAAGTGGAGGATCAGAGAGGTGCAGTAGTACGCCCAAGGTGGCACTGTCTGGTACGTTTTAATGCTGAATGAGTGCATTAGTACAGAGCTGGATCTGAAAGCCAAAGCTGCATAGTCTGAGCCAGAGGCACAGGGCCAGGGCAGGTGGCAGGCACAGGCTGATTTGCTAAAGAGCAGGTGGAGAGCAGGACAGCTGTGGGAGGTGGTGAAGGCAGAAGCAGGGGTCTGGGAGGCGAGCAGCCGTGGGCTGGACTGGCTAAGAAGGACAGTAGGATGTGCAGGGGGTCTTAGGGATGGGGATGAACAATGGGATGTCTGGCCCAGAAGAAAGGCTGGCTTTCTGCAGGGCAGAAGCCACAGTAATGGGAAGGTTGGGCCTGGCATCTGCCCCGGGCTTAGTGAGGGGAGTCTGGTGAGGACCCATGTGGTCAGGCCCTGATGGGAAGCTGTTGTTCCCAACTTTCTCCTGACTCTGGGGCTGAGAATAGGAGCTCCTAATCTTTCTGCTTCCAGAATCTGCTTGGTATTTGCCTTCCCTGGGAGATGTCTATAGCAGCATGTGTAATTTTATGGGTACAGAGGAGCAGGTCAGCTCGCAGCAACCCACTTCTCTTCAATCCCAAACTGTGGATTGAATAGTTTGTCCTATGGACACAGTTCTCCTGTGGACACACATAGGGTTTCAGGCATCAGAACTTTCGTTAAATCATCCCTGCCCCTCAAAATATGTGGTGTCCATTCTTGGTCTGGCACCAAGGTAGGCCCTAGGAGTAAGCGGTGAACAACACTGACAGGACCCAGCCCCTTCGCTGCCTGTGGGTGGGGAGAGGGTGGAGGACTCGAGTCCTTAAGTCCATGTGTGCTAAGTGGTAAAAAAAGCACGGGGTGCTGGGGGCAGCCATTCTTTTAACAAATACCTACAGGGCCTTTCCCTGTCCTTAGTACTGTTTAAGGGGCTGGCAATCCAGAAGATGAAACAGGCAAGGTCCTTGTCCTCAAGGAGCTTACATTTGGAAAACCTGGTAACAGCAGGAGCATTCCTTTGGGAATCAGGAAGGTGCCAGACTTCTCTGCTTCATTTTGTCCATCTCAGTTCCCTCATTTGGCAATTGAAGGCCATTAACCCTGGCTGTCCTCTGAGATGATTCCCAGGTAAATGGCTGGGTATTATGCAAGGGGAGGTGGCGTGTAGGTTGCCATGGCAGAGGAGAAAGCACTGAGAGTTGTGTCCATGGTGAGGGGTGGGGGCTGGGGTGCAATCCTCCCAGCCACCCCTGAGTCCCCCAGTCCCTGTCAGTGGTGCTGCCATAGCCTTTTCTAATCACTTGTAGAAGTTGCTCATCCCTCTGGCTTCCCAGAAGCATGAATCCTTACTTCTCATTTCATACCTGGTCCCTGGCTCCCCTAGCCTTCCAGTGGTGTTCACCTGCTGGCAGGAACCCAGCTGTCTGCCCTGGATCCTGCTGTCTGCAGAAGGGCTCCAGGCATCTTCCTTCACCTGCTGGTAGGGCCCCTACAGGGACACTGCTGAAGGTTTGGGACTTGGATCGTGGGGCATTAAATTCTCAGCCCAGCCCAATAGCTCACAGCCAGAGGTGACTCAGCAGGGAATACCTCCCTACCTGAGGGACCAAAGCTAGCCCTTGCCCAGAAGGGCAGTGAGTGGTGAGGGGCACAGGGGCCAGGGAGTTGCTTTTCAGTACAGATGTACCCAGCCTGCACTCTGTGCCTTCTTCCCCAGGGACCCAGCACTTGCTGGACCCTCCCTGAGCCAGAGAGCATCCTGGGTGGTGGCCACACCCAACAGTGACACCAACTTGCCAGAGGGCACCTGGCAGTGCCTGTGCTGGTGTGTTTGGGGGGCACCTGGAACTATGGTGCTGGTGTGTTTGGCTGTTAGTGGACCACAGAGTTTCTGCTGGGGCTTCTCAGCTGGGGAGGTAAAGCCCTCTGGGAACCTCAAAAGTGGCATAATGAAGTTAACACAGAAGGCTTACTATGCACCAGGCACTCTTCAAACATCTTTGTTGTATTATCTCAGGACAACCTTGTGCTATTTTGTAGAAGGGGAAATTGAGGCCCAGAGAATTAAGTACCTTGCCTGAGTTCAGACACTAGAGGGTGGTAAATTCAACTCAGTGGGTCTGTCACATGACACCATTTTAGGCCCATTACAGCTGCCTACTCCTTGGGTCCCCAGGGTCAGAGCCCTGAAAAGCTGCGTGATTTAGAGCCACATTTTAAACAAGCCATTTGGATCAACCTGGATGTTCCCCCAACGACCAGAGTGGAGAAGGGTCCGAAAGCTGTGCTTTTGAAGTAAAGCAAGGAACTGGGAGGACATTTTGGTCAGAGAAGAGATGGGGAGTAGTAGCCTCCTGACTGGCTTGTAGAAGAGACTGGACTTTTCCCTGGGGTTCTGGGTGGCAGCAGTAGCAGCAAGGGTGGGAGTTTTAGGGAGGCTGGCTTCGCTATTTCAGAATGAAGAATACCAAGGAATAAAGCCGTCTGAGAGAAGAGAGGGAGGCCTTGGGTGGTAGTGAGCTTCCTGTTCATGAAGGTGTTCAAGCAGGACAGACTGGGCACTCGGGAATGACGTTGAAAGATGTCTGCATCAAGTGGGGTGGCATCTGATGACCCGTGGGACCCAGCCCAGAGACCCTATGACTCTATGGTTCAGCATGAGTAACGGTGCAGGATCACTTGGGCAGCATCACTAGTGGGGACGCCCAAGCCTCCTCTGCATACCTCTGCCAGGGCAGGGCAGGGAACCTAGGAATCCCTCAAGGAATCTTCTTTAATGGACAGGAGCAAGATGGAAGGGTTCCCCATCATGACCACCAGCACCAGGTAGCTCCAGTCTCCTGGCAGGTGTTTGTCCAAGATCTTGAGACTTGAGTCAGAGTCCTGAGCTTGGGCCTCCTAGAGTTGGATTTTCCTGTGTTCTAGGACCCTTTGGAGTTTGAATGCCTCTCCCATTAGTGGGCTTTTATCTTCTGTATATGGCTAAAATTTTTCTCTTGGTCCCAGACCTTCTGGAAAGTATTGTACCTCTCTGTCCACCTCCAGATAGCTCTTTGGAACAGTAAGTTCTTTAGGACTCAGTCCTTGTCTCCTCCTGTGCTCTCCCAAGTCACTACCCAGTACCATACTTTATTTCTCAGCTCAGATTTATGTTCTACTTCTGCTCAAATCAGAAAGTTATTCAGCAAAGTCCCTGGATTGAGACTGATACCATCAGAGCAGGGCATGGTGGGTAACTCTGCAATGCCTGGGGTCTGGCCTGCAGACCAAGGTGTGGGTCCATTCAAAAAGGGGTTATGGCTGGTTTAGAAAGTCAGACAGGTGACCATAGGCCAGCAGGTCCTGCAGTGTGGGGAGGTGCTGGGAGGTGGTGCTTCTCAGATCAGCATTTTGTGTGTCTGCCTCCTGAGCTCCCACCCCCTTCCTCCTTTTCTTGGTGGCAGGGAGTTTGGCCACTGGGCATCCCTCATAAACAAATAGTCAAATGGAAACATTAGGTGCTCACACACCTGGAGCATGCACTCTATGAAAGAGATATGATCAGTTTCTCTAGGTGTCAGGAAAATTGGGCTGGTGGGAAATCACATCTGAATCTCAGGAACACTCTTATCTTTTCCAAACCCTTGGTACTGAAAGCTATCAAGGGTTTCTGTACTTTTACTTTCTGTTAAAAGAAACTCTGCCCACTCCCACCTCTAACTGATCAGTAGGGGGTACCTGGTAAGCACCTAGAGTCCGTTCTAAGACTGTTACCCTGGATGGCTGGATGCTGAACTGAGTCATGGCCTCTAGGACCCCATAATATACAAGTATTCTTTCTGGTCAACCAGGACATTCTTTATTATTATTCTTTTTTCTTTTTTATTGAATGGTAACTATGTACATTAATGTACTTCTGGGGTACAGTGTAACCGGGACATTCTTACCAAGAAAATATGACACCCCACAGGCTCTGGGCTTCTGTTGCCTGAGAGGAAGATGCCTTTGCTGGAAACTTTCTCTTGGTTCCTCATCCAAATTTGAGCTACCTCAGAGGTTAAGAACTGGCAAAGTGTGACCACTGCATATTTGCCTGGCAGTGTGAGCAGCTCATTCTCTCCATTTCCTCTCAACGTTCAAGGTCTGTTTTGACAAGGGTGCTGCTCTTGAAACACCCAGTTTATTTCACCCCAACAGAATAATATTCTGAGAACCCATCCCAACATCCCACTTCTTTCTCAGCAGTTCCTTTGGCCCAACTCCACTTATAGAATATTCAAGTTGGAAGGGACTTTGAGGGCTGTAATGTGCTTCAGGATCCCCTGGGTTCAAATGGATATTCAGGTTTAGTAGGTCTGAGGTGGGGCCTCAGACACTGCATTTCTAATGAGCTTCCAGGCAATTGTGGAGATGTGGGTGCAGCTTGTCAGAGGGCCAGCTTTAGGCTGCAAGGATCTGGTCCAATCTGGTCGTTTTACAGATGTGAAAGCTGAGTCTTGGAGGGCTTAAGTGATTTGCCTTATAGTCGGAATTCTGCTCTCCCCACTCCCAGGGCATCAGCTACCTGCTCAGGCCCCACTGCTAGCAAAAACACTAGCACCCCTTCTTAATTGGCTTTCACTGCCAGGGTCCCTTGCTTCACAGCCAGCATTTTGACCAACTCCAAAGGGATTTTTGAAAGGTTTTTTTTTTTTTTTAAAGTTGTTCTGACTTATGGATGTCTCCCCTTCTATGCTGGAAATGTTATAAAATCATCCATCTCTCAGAAAAAACAAGCTAGGCATCTTTTGGATGCAACCATTTTAGTACTAGGCTAGAAAAGTGATGCTAGGCTAAATCCACTTGGCATTCCCTGCGTTGGAGTGGTCTGAGAATGGTTCTGTGTTTCTCTGCTGCCACCTGTCACCTGCCAAGGGAGACTAAGCTTGAGTATTTGACTACGCCTCAGTTTCCAGGACTCCCAAACAGATAGAGACCAATCACAAAATGGCACTTGAAGGCGCAGGGAGATTCCCAGTGGACTAAGGACACCAAGGATTGGCCTAGGGCCAGTAAGAACTGGTTTGAGAGTCTAAGGCAGTCTCCACACTCTGTCCCCTCCTGCTGGTGGGAGGGCAAAGTGCCAGTCTGGGGACAAGGCCATAATGGTGTAAGGGGTAAAAGTCTCACTGAGGCCAAGAGAAGGCGGAATGTGACGGGAAGTAAGGAAAACTGCCTTTTATAGGCATGTTCTTTTCTTTCTTTCTTTTTCATCCAAGTTTACTCCCAGTGACAGTGCCACTCCAAGGCGCCTGGCCTGTCTGTGGTTGCGCCTAGGGCAGGCACCGGCATACCCCTTCCCCCATCTTCCCTGCAAGTTGCATGACCTGCATCGGAATCCACAGGGGGCGGGGGAGCATCCTTTCAGATACTGGATGCAGCTGAATTCAATGCATTTTGCTTCCTCGCCTGCCCTCATCCCAGCTCGGGGAGGAGAACCCTGCTTTCTTCTGCGTGTGAATGCTGTAGTGTGTCTGCCTGCTCGGACTCCCCTAACCCTTTCTTCTCCTTCCAGACAGCGAATGCTCGGATTTTCTCATTGAACACCTCACACTTGGCATCTTTACGTTTTATTAAAAAATTTTTTCTGCCAAGGCAAAAAAACAGGGCCCCCCTCTCCTCCCTAATAGAATCTGAGCTCGTGTCGAAGGCTGCACCTGCTTTGCCCCCCTACCAGGAAGGGGTGCTTGTGTGGGAGGGAAGGAGGGAGGTTCTGCGCCCCCGAATCCGGAGAAAGCAGTCCGCCCGCCCCCTCACCCGGCAGCCAGCTCAGCGCACCCGAGAGCAGAGCCCGAGAAGCCGGCCTCTGACGGCGCTGGTGTAGCGCTTGCCAAAAAATGCCCCTTGCATCTCAATTTCCCGGCCGTTTCTCTCACATGCCGGGCTCACCCGGGGCCACCTCGGCTCTCCAGCGCAGCCCTTTCGGCGCTTGTTCTTTCCTTCCCCGCTCCCTGTTTGCCCAAGCAGGCAAAACGCACTGCCAAGAAGGCGCAGTGGGCGCGGGGGCACCAAGCGTGCCAAGACCCGCAGTCCCCTCCCAGCCGAGCCCAGCTCCTTGGACTCCGGATTACAGAAATGAGTGTCATTCACACCAAGGACCTCGCGTATGCGGCCCGTATCCCAGGCTCTGGGTTCCTCTCTGGGGTCCCTGTGCGCTCCCGGCCCCCGTGTCGCCGTCAGCGAGCCCGCGCCCCTCCTTCCCCAGGCTCGGGAGCGCTCGCTGTTCACCTCGGCCACGTTCATTTCACTTCCTCCCGCGGTCCGGATTGCAGCAAAACCGGGCAGCGCGAGGGCCAAAAAGTGGAAAGGAGAGCGCCTTTCCGTGTCGCGCAGCTAGCTCGCTAACTCCCTCTCCCTAGCCCCGACCCTCACAATCCCAACTGCAACTTTTTCCCTTCCGTCTCGGTTTCCCCTTGGCTGCGGCGAGCGGACGCCGGGCTGCGAGGCGTGGAACGGGCGGGCGGGCTGCCGCGCGGCTGCGGGTGGCGGTGCCGGCTAGAGCCGCGAGCCTGCGAGTGGGTGGGTGGGTGGGGAGGGAGGAGGGAGAGGACGGGCGGGGAGGGAGAGGGGTGTGGGGAGGGGAGGGAGGGGGAGATTCCGCTCTCCTGCCGCTCCCAGCCCGGCCGGGGGGCGGGGGGAGGAGGCCGCGACGCGGGAGGGGAGGAGGCGGCCGGGAGGGAGGGCGGGAGCCGAGGCGACGCTCCGCTAAGCCGTGCGTTTCGCGAGGCTCCGAGCACTTGCACATTTCTGCAGGCGCGCGGCGAGCCATTCGCGGCGGCTGCGGCAGCTCCGACCGCATCTTCTTCCTCCTCCTCCTTCCCCCAGGCTCCGGGCGTGTGTATGCGTGAGTGTGTGTGAGTGTGTGTGTTTTGCAGGTGTGTCCGTTTTAATTCTGCCCAGTAGGTGGGACTTGGTGACTTTAGCACCAATTTTTCCTTTTACATTTTTTCCCTTTTTAAATTTAATATTTTTTTTTGCCTTCCTACCGTCTGTGGCAACCCTGCAAAGTCTAGGAGTCGGAGAGCGCTCCTCGCTTCCAGAACCCCTGGACCCGGCGAGTCGGCGAGCGCCGAGCCGGCCACCATGCCCGGCAGACCGCGCCACTAGGCGCTCCCGGCAGCTCCCACCCGGCGGCGGCCGCGATGGTTTCAGACGCTGAAGGATTTTGCATCTGATCGCTCGGCGTTTCAAAGGCAGAGCCCCCCCTCCCCCTTCCCCCCTCCCTCGCCGTCTTTGTCTCCTTCCCCCCTGCTCTCCCCACTCCCCCCACCCCACCCCCCTCTCCTCTCCTCCTCCTCTTTTTTAGAAGCAGCGATCGGAGATGGATGTGTCTCTTTGCCCAGCCAAGTGTAGTTTCTGGCGGATTTTCTTGCTGGGAAGCGTCTGGCTGGACTATGTGGGCTCCGTGCTGGCTTGCCCTGCAAATTGTGTCTGCAGCAAGACTGAGATCAGTTGCCGGCGGCCGGACGATGGGAGCCTCTTTCCCCTCCTGGAAGGGCAGGATTCAGGGAACAGCAATGGGAACGCCAGCATTAACATCACGGACATCTCAAGGAATATCACTTCCATGTAAGTCAGGCGGCCGCTCCCCAGCCCGCCTCTCCCCTAGCTCCGCGTTTCCCTCCTGCGGGCCCGCGGCCCGGAACCAGCCCTCCACCCGCCCCGGCTCGCCTCTGCCCGCCGCCTGCGGGCGCGCGTCAGGCTCGCTCTGGCTCGGGAGATGCTCTCGGGCTGCGCGTTCCAGGTGACTCTGGCCCTGGCGAGGCGCGATCGGACGATGCGCCTGTGCACCTCTCCCAGGAGAGGACCCCAGCCGACCGAGGGCACTCAGGGCCCAGCTCCCACCCGCGCCCTCGCCCCCGCCCGCCGCTGGCTCGATTCGAGGGTGCGAATTTGGACTCTTTGCCCCCAACTAAATAGCAACAGTTTGGTCACGCTCAAGTGGGATAAAGTAGACGAGGTTCGATTCACCGGCAGAGGCGGCGGCAGCTATAGTGGCCGCGGGGGCAACGCTTAGCCTGGCCCACGGGGAAGGTGACAGATAGAGACTGCTAGCCATCTAGCCGAAATGTTTTAACTGTTTCCTTTTGGAAACAGCAAAACACGCTGATAAGTAAACAAGTTGGGAGCTGGCAGCTCGCGGGAGACTTCGGACGTGTGGAGGCCGCCATGGACGCCTACCTCTTCCCTTCCCTCTGGCCGCCCTCTCCAGCCCCATTTTGGGCATTTCCGAGACATCCCCCTTTCCCACCCTCATCTGTATCTGGGCGCCTCCACATCCCTTCCCAGTCTGGGCTTTGATAACTGCTCTTGGAGGATTGGGTCAGGATGGTGAAGGAAGAGGAGAAGCCCTGTGTTTTGGGCTCGGCGTTTCTGGTGTGGTCGTGCAGATATACTTATTTGGAAAATTGAACTCTAGCTGGCTTTTGCTGGGTTCTGCCTCCTCTGAGTGAGACCTGTGGTGGCCTGCTTTTTTCCTGCTTTTCTTTGGTGGGGACTTGGGGGGGGGCAGAAGCAAAAGGAGGGAGAGCAGGAGCTCCAGGGGACTCGAAGCCTGCCCACCTTTTCTCTCCTTGACCTCCTCCCGTCATGCTGCCCTGGAGAAGGGTGTGAGTGGCACTGGGGTTGTTTAGAGGGTAGCTCACCCTTATTTTCCTCCAAGGCTCTCACCCTTTGGAGACCCCCAGGAGTGAGAGGAGGATGAGAAGGGTTTGCACTGAAGTCCTGGTCAGAGTCTGAGGAAGGCATTTGGGGTGTCTTTACCTCTGGGGCAGATTCAAGAGGGGCCAAACCCGCCTTGGGTGCTTGGGGCTCTCTCAGAACCTCCTGGGTTTTAGCCCAGTGCCCTGGGGCTGCAAAGCCGGGAGGAATTGCAGCCCTGCTCTCTTGAAAACCACCAGCCCTCTTGGCTTAATGGAGTCTCTGCTTGTGTTCTTGCAGCTGACAGTTTGAAGGGAAGGGACAGCCCAGGAGATGTCCCTCACTCCTGCCCAGGAGACAAGCTTGACCCATATCTCAGCTCATACTGTTCACCCCCTTATCCCCTTCAACCTGGCCAGAGATGACAAGACAAACAACCGGGGGGAGGGAGAAAGGGGGAATGGGGGAAGGCAAGAGAAAGAGGATGGACCTAATTGTTCGTGTCCCTCCCTGCAGGCCACAGCCTCTGGCATCCCTAAGGATGCAGGGAGGAGACTCCAGAGTGAGATTGTCAGGGAAACTCAGACTTGGAAGTACAGTGTTGGAGCTGTGTGTGTGGGAGGTGGGGGGAGTTTGGTGATCAGTCTTGGTGCCCAGGGTCTGGACCTAGCAATTTCCAGTGGGCCAAGGGGTGGAGGGAAGTGTCCCCGGTGCCCAGTGTTGGTCTCTGGGAGTTGGGTGAGCTGCATCTAGCTTGTTCTCTGCCCCAAGGATGTGTGTATCTGTAGGACGCCAGTGGGAGACAGGGACAGTCACAATCACGTAGGCTCTTTATAGTCATACAGAGGTGTTGCTCCTCTGAAAATGATGCTCAGAGAAACAGTTTGATAGGGAAGAGTTGGGTTGGTCTTTCCAGGCTGCCAAAAGGGTCCATGATGGGAGGGGCCTGGGGTGGTGGTGAAGAGCTTCAGGGGGTGTCTGGGAGGTTAGTGCTCAGGGAGTGGGTTGGGAGCCTTTCTCTGTGTGTGTCCCCATTCTTAATTTTAAGTCTTAGGCTCTGGCAGGCCATCAGGACCCCCTTCCCTAAGTCCACCCCAACTAAGTTTCCCTAAGTGGACTTAGGGAAATGGATTCCCACTAGAGCTCTGCCAGTGGCAAATGGGGGGCGGTCAGAGGTCGTGGGTCAGATGACCTCTCCCCACTGGTCTCCTCCCCAGTGCATTCTTATATCTGTGGCTGCTATTGACTGAACTGGGGAAGGGCCCAGCCTTCCAATCCAGAGGCAGAGAGCCTGGGGAGAGAGAGGGCAGTCTCACTCACCCTGGGAAGTCATGTCCCCACCCCTATTTTGCCTGAGGAAATGGAGGCTGGGTGGTAAAGTAACTTTCCTCGGTACACAGCTCCAGAGGGGGAGCTAGGCTTAGCATCTGAACCCAGGCCTCCCATGTGGGGGGAGGGCAGGCTGGAAAGGGAGTGTGGGGGGAGAGAGGAGTCCCCGTTGGGGAGGCCCCTGGCTTTAATGTGATGTGGAAAAAGGGCTTCAGCTGAGGTCACTTCAGTGCTGGAGAGGTGTTCTTCAGGTTTCTGATGTTGCCAGGGCAATGGGGCCACAGGGTCCCCGAGACCCCGTCAGCCTGAGCCTCTACATGCTGAGATATGCCCCAGGGTGTAGATTGGGCAGCCTCTGGGCATGAAGAAGAGACTGGACCCTCACAGATTCATGGACTTAGGGACAAGAGGTCTCGCTGTGGCTCTGCTTCTCAGGAGTGGTGTGTGGAGGCTTCCTCCTGCACTTGTCCTGGGAGCCTGCCCGAGAGCTGCTTCTCATGCGGGAAGCTATCCCCTTACTTGAAAGCCCCATCAGTATCAGGAGGACATCAGCTGCATGGCATTAGGCCAGAAGTGTGGGTCTCACCTCTGCCCCTCCCAGAGCCAAGCTGCTCCTTAGACACCCCCCCTCCTGTTGGCCTCTTTCTGCTCAGGAGGCCAATCCTTTGCCTTTGGAGCTTTTGACACATGGTGACCTCGCCTGGAAGGATCCATGCGCAGCCACGCCCAACCAGTTTCTGACATTACAAAGGCAGGAGGGTGGTGGCTGAGGTGGGCTGTCTGGGCTGCCTCTCTGCGGCTGGGTTGGGATGGTGTGACCTTTGGCTGTTAGACAGAAGACGTGTGGGCAGGTGTTCTTGGGGCTGGATGGCTGGGCTTGCAAAAACTATGGGCTCTTAGCTGGGACTCTGAGTCACCACCTGGGTCTTACTCTGGCTGCCACCGGGTCCCTGATATTTGGCAGCTGTCTGGTCCCTTTATTTCCGCTGCCTTTCCTGAAGGCCCCCTCATGTTTGGCTGAAGGTTCATTTGGGCTTTTGCCTGATGTACTGGCCCCTTGGTTCTCAGTCTTTCTAGGGTCAAGGGACACCCAGCCTAGGCAATTACCAGTGAGGGCTGGGATCCCGGCGGGGCTATAAGCCCAACCCCAAAGGTGCCATGGGGCTCATTCAGTAGGCACAGTGAGGTACTACAGGACTGGGGCTGCACCCAAGAGAGGTAGGCAGAGACAGGAGGGCCTCTGAGGGGAGATTAGAAGGAGGACTGGTTACAGCTCACGAAAGGGATACTTCCAGATTGAAAGCTGGGCCCCTGGACTCCAGAGGTCCTGCTGGTGGGGTCCAGACCCTCCCTGGAGCCAGAGGACTATGCCCCAGCAAACCTAGTAGGCCAAGGTCCTGCTGTCCATGCTGGGGCCAAGGCCATCAGCCCTGTAGCTTCATCGGACCTAAGAACATGATTGCTTTGAGAAAAACCAGCCCAGCCTGTCCATATCACTGAGAGAGCGTGTATACTGGCCCTAGGAGGCTTGAGCCTGGAAAGTTTCTCAGGGCCCTGCAAAGCTCCAGCTGCCTCCCACCTGGCTGAAGTGGAAGGTGCTGCTCTGAGAAAGGGAGGGCCCCTTGGAAGCCCTTTTCCTTGCCTTGCCCCTCAGCCTGCGGGCTCCTTCTGTCTGACTGGGGAAGGACCAGGGCCCCCTCAGCTAGCTCTTGGGTGGAATGTGGTTGGCCTGTGGCCTTCCCTTGGGATTGCACTTGCCAGTGACATGGCCTGAGGGCCCCATCTCAAGTGTTCCACTGGGTGTCCAGCCTCCCCTTGGGGCCTCCATCTGACTGGTGGCAGGTTAGGATTAGGGAAGAGGATGGACCATGCGAATCTCACCTTAGTGCTGTCCCAAACTCCCCATAAACCAGAGGGTTGTAGCCTTTCTGAGCCTGTAGATTCAATTATGAATTAAGGCCATGGGGCAGTATCTCCTCCAAATTGGATGTATGTCATCCCAGGGTCCAAGGAACATCCCTCAGGAGGCTCAGCCAGGTTACTTTTAAGGATACCTCCTTTGGGATGGTGGTGATGCTTGTTATACTGCCAGGAGGAGGGCATGGTGTGATCTTTCCCTGGCCAGGGACCACTGGTTATTTTCCTCTTCCATTCCTTTCCATCTCTAGAAAACTTGGGGCCACTCAGAATTTTATAGCATTTGTGACATATGACACAATTTGGAGTTAGCTTCCTGGACCAAATGCCACACTTTACAAGAATGTGCTGGGGCCTGAAGCTTGTCATAGCCAGGTTTGTAGCCTCCCCCCTGCCCCCTGGGCCCAGGGTGAGGAGGACCTGTCCCTCTGCAAAGCTTTCTGCACAGGCCCTCCCCTGGGGGCGAGAAGAAAGCTTTAAAACTTCTGTTTCAAATTATTATTGCCTAGAAAAGGGAATGTTTAATGTATGTATTGTAGGTATATATACATATAGTTTAATAAATATGACTGTTTGGGGTTACAAAATCAATTTTTTATTGCTAAATCATACATAATCAAAACAGCTTGGTGCCCAGTGTTCTTGTGCTTGAGCAGGAGATAGGACAGTGACAGGAAGGCTGGTCCGGAAGCCCCTATCCCCTCCAGGTGCCATGCCAAGGAAAGGCAGGTTGATTGGGGGCTGGGCAGGGGACCAGGCTGGGTAGGAAGGGAATCTCAGCTCCCCATCAAGGTTTGTAAGGCCTGTATACCCCCTTCCAGGGGCCAGGCAAGTTCTCAAAAGATGGTCTCCTAGGACCTCTTGTGACCCACCTTTTTGTCCCCATTCCTCATCTCCATGATTCATTTATATCATGACTTTCAGTTACAGTTGTTGAGTTCAGTGACAGCTACTTGAAGTACATAAGCAGAGATTGCTAGTCCCATTTTACAGATTAACAAAACAAAGGACAAAACTGGAAACCCAGGTGATTGAGCTGGTGTGGCCCACAAGCTGCTGGAAAGATCCAGCAGCTCCTCCTATGCTGCTCCCCTCACTGCCTCTCTGGTCCCCTAGGCTCTGTTCTTTATTAGGCTGTGACTGGTCAGCGGGACATCCTATGGTTTGTTGGGAAGGGAGATGCAGAATATTTTCACCCAGAAAGTCCTTTTTTGTCCAAAGGGCAACATTATGGCAATGACCAATCTTTGAGGGTCTTGCACACGGTGGCTGAGTGAATGCCCTGGCAACTGGTCTGAGAATGGCCTGGATGAAGACTAGACTCAGTCACTCAGATCTGTTGGTGACCAATGGAGCGATCAAGCTCAAGTCATTGTCACTCTCTGAGCCTCATTTGCCTCAACTTTGGGAAACACAGACACTTTTGGTGGTGAGGTGTGTTGAGAGCGAGTAAGGCTCCAGTGAAACCAGAATGAAAGCTCAGTGCCCAGTAGGGCCTTAGAATCCCCAAGGAGGGTCCTCCGATTTATCCTACTTGTAAGTGCACAGCTCATAAGAATTCAGAGCTGGAAGGGACTCCTGCCATCATCTCCTCCCTCACGATACCCAAAAGTTCCTGAGATCCAGAGAGGCAGGGACTCAGCTGGGCTCTGTGGGATACTGGGAGACCTTTCTTCCCAGGCACACACCCAGGTGCTGTGGCCGCCTTCTTAGCCCTGGCTCTTGTTCTGGGCACTTTGTCAAAGCCAGAACCTCCCCCATGACTGTGTCTCCCTCTGAGGCAATGTTTCCAAATTCAGGGTCCCCAGAGGCAGCAAGTATGTGAGGCTGGCAGCCCCAGGGCTCCTTGCAGCCTGCAGCCCACGCCGATTAGAAATAAATTCAATGAGGCCTTCTGCTGAGCTCTGTTCATATACAGGGCTGGGGAATCTGGGACTCCCTTGGCAGGCTTGGGGGCTTGTCTTTTCTTCCTAGTCACACATCTGCCCCCAATACCCCAACTGGCTTGTCCCATGAAAGGCATGGGTGGTGGGAGATTCTAGATTCCTTGCCCAGACAGACATCTTCAAGCATGGAGAGGGCCTGGCAGCTGCCCTCTTCCTCCACCTGGTTTTTCCAGCAGCTCCCCCAGGCCTGGCCTTGCTTTGGACAAATTCTTCCCTTCTGCTGGGTTTCAATTTCCTTATCTGTAAGATAAGGATAATAAGGACCACCACCTTATAGCAGGACTCTGTTGAAAGTTCTGCTACCTGTGTCATGCCTGGCAGAGAGAAAGCTGTCAATACATGATCACTAATGACAGCTGTCATTTATTGAGTTCCTGATAACTAACAACAGCTAGCATTTATTGAACACTTACTATGTTCCAGACACAATTCCAAGGGAGTTGGAATTGGCCTCACACCAAGCCAGTAAGAGAGGTACTATTACCAGCCTCGTTTTCCAGATGGGGAAACTAAGTCCAGAAAAGGAACTTAGTTAATTTCATGCAGCCAGTAAAAGGCAAAATAGCCTGGCATTTAAATATTATGCTATATTGCCTATATTCTTTTGCTGTACTATTATGCATACTAGCATGTACATACACATGTATTTATATTTGCATATACACACATGTACTAATATATTACCATTATGAGAAAATAATAATAAATGAATTGACATGAAGGTCTAGGAAAATCCTTTATTTTGTGACATTCCAGTTCCCTGGGTGATAATTGCCCCGACTGGGGTTGGAGGGGAAGGCAAATGGGATAATTACAGATATAGTGTTGGCCAAACAGTGCTGGCCAACACAATCCAGACAGGCCTCCCTAATAGTGCAGAAGGGCATTTGGTCTCTCCTCCTGACCTCTTCCCAACAGACAGCCTCCCCTGAGGCCATGTCTTAGCCCTCTTCCCAGACCTCCTCGATCACCCCACAATATCCTGGCCTCTGAGGTCAGGTTAGCCCCACAGAAGACCAGGTGCCAGCTGACGCTGGCCAGGATTCAGGAAGCTGGCGGCTGGGTCCCAGCCAACTCCTCTCTGGGCGGAGGCACTGTCAGCAGGACTGTGCCCCTGGCTGCCCATGGCCACGATAGGAAAGCAGAGGGCTGGTAGTTTCTCTCAGGTGGAGTTTTGGAGTACAAGGACTGCCTCTGGGTATAGAGAAAAGGGGGGGGCGTTTGAGAGCTGGAGGCAGATCTCAGGCCTTCCTTGCCTTCTCGGGTCTTTCCCTTGCCCTCTTCCCAACAAACACCTTTTACCTTCCTCTTCCTTCCTCTTTCCTTATCTCTCCACCCTCTTCCTTATGGAAGCTCTGTCTGTGTCTCCATAGGGATGGGTTAGGGGCATGGGAGATGGCTACCACTGCCCTCATAAAGAGTGCAGGAGTACACTGCAAAACAGCCTAAATCGCAGGGCAAGCATTTATGTGCCCATGCCATCTTTGTTGCTTGTTGGCTGTATCAGCTTGTCACATCATGGAACCTCTCTAGTCTCTGGCCTCAGTTTCCTCTTCTGGGAGGTGGATCCTCTAACTCTCCAGCCTAGCTCCCTCACAGGGTCACTGGTCTCTGAGGGACTTTTGCAAAGACATAAGTTTGGTTCTGTGAACAATTGGCTACCATATTGGTCATTTCCTTTTCTTGATGACTGGGAGCATTTTTGATTTAGGAAAAAGATTAAGACTTTGAATTATAAATTATTAGATCTGGAAAGAGGCTCAGAAATAATTTGGGTTAAATCCAGTTTTACCAAGGAAGAACTTGAGGCTCATGAGAGGTGAATTGACTTGGCCAGTCACCCAGTGAGTTCCTGGCACAAAGCAGACCCAATGCAGAGGCCCGGCCTCCCTAGCTGGGTTGGGTCTCCATCCCTTTTCCCCCTGTTGGTGTTTTTTCTCTGGGGTAGAGGGATTCAAATTCTATCTGAGGCAGCGACAGGAGCCGTTAGCTCCTGGCAGAGTGAGTGGGAGACTGAAGGCAGCAATCTTAGATTCAAAGTCCTCATCTCAGCTACCTGCCTTGGTAGACTGGGCTGTGAGCGTGTCTGGGGGCGTCTTCACACAGACACAAGTGCCTCTCCTCCGTGTTCTGTGCACAGCACGTCCCAGGTCTCCGTAAACAAACTGTAAAGCCTTTTGGCTTCCTGCCTGCGGAAATCGTCTGCGTCCAGACTCCTGGTGGCCACCAGAGGGCAGTGTGGCGCAGAGACGGTCCTGGGCGGGTGGCTTTGCAAGCTGGAGCTGGGTGGGAAGGGCACTGCTAACTCCGGCTTTGGGATCCTTTCCTGGCCAGGGCTGAGCTAGGAGGTCCCTTCTTCCCTATGTGGGGCCTCTCTCTTGGCAGAGTTGGTCCTGTCTCCGTTGTGTGTCTGCAGTCTGGGATGTGAGACTCCCCCACACCTCAGCTTCCTGGCTTTTCAGGCAGGAGATGGCTGGGGAGTGCCCCAGGTTGGGGGAAGTCTACCTGAAGTGCTTCCCTTCCCCACCACATATTCTCAGCAGCAGCAGGAAGTAGGTCACGGGGTTGATGGGGAGACAGAAAAGTTGACAGCCGATTCCCCTAGGGTTACTATCATGGTGAAGTGAGCTTTATATGCACCCTCCGGCTGTTTGATATGCTGGCTCAAGTGTATGGGCGTCTGTCACCTGGATACCAAGTGGTTGCTTGAGTACCAGGCCATGACATTCTCCAGAGGTGAGAGTTGGTGCCTTCTCTTAACCCCTCTAACCCTGTGTCTGCTTTCGGAGATGACCATATACAGGGATGAGTATGAAAGTGACTTGCCAGCCAGGGTCATGGGCCCTGACCAGACTGGATGGTTTTGACAGGACTTCTGTGAGTATTGTTGTCCCTGTAGTCTGGAGCAGACAGTGTTGTAGGATGAATCTTGTTCTGCTAAAGAGGTCATCAGCTTTAAAGACTGAGTCTTCTGCTTTTGTGGTGGGTGCTGAGCTAACTGGGCTAGGCCTTGTGATTCCTCCCTGAAAGCCAGTCCCCAGCTGCCAGGCCTGGGCTGCAGGCAGGGCCTCTCTGCTGTGGTCAGTCTGTCCTCATCTCTTCATTTTTGATAGTCCAAGGAAGAACAAGAATGATACAGATGTCTATGGCCCTCCTTCTGGGTGGGAGATCATTTGCATGAATAACACTACTTGTTTACAGCAACAAGGAAATGAAGCTTCAGTTCATGACTCTGCCTTTCAACAGCTGTGACCCTGGGGTGATGGCTACTTAACTCTTTTGATCTTCAGTTTCCTCTTTTGAAAAACGGTGCTAATAAAAATAATGCAGGGTTATTGTAAGATTTCAGGGAGAATGTGTGTGTGTGTAAAACTCTCACTGCTGGTTCTCTCCCTTTCATTTTCTTCTTCTCATTACCACACTCTAGAAGCTCATCCGCACAAGCGTGGCTACTTATCACGGCCCTCCTCTGCCCCGCCTGCTTCCAATCTCCTTCCAGCTCATTGTGTATACCCTCACAGATTAGTTCTCTACTCTGGGGAGTTCGTTAGAAAGTCCTGAGCCCTGAGCTTTTCAATGGTTTCTTTGTCCAAGAGGCAGCTGGGTGTAGCAGGGAGAGTGGAGGCTTCTTTGGTCAGACAACTTTCAGTTTAAATTCAGGTCCTGCCCTATGTGGGTTTAGGCAAGTTACTTGAGTTCTCTGAGGCTCCACTTCCTCATCTGAAAAATCAGGCTAAATGTCCATCTCAGGGAGTGGCTGTGAGGATTAAGTGAGATCATGGTAGGTGCCTGGCATGGGCCGGGTACAGAGAGGCCAAACTGGAGAGGGGCCTGTGGGAGTCTACAAGAGGTGATGGGCAGAGATTTTTCTGTGTCCTCGAAGAGTGGGATTAGAGGAGGTTTCATGAGGAAAAGTAACACCTGGACAAAACTAGGGAGGCCACAGAGGACCAAGATGGTGTATGTTTGGAACAGGGGACAGAGTGGCAGAGGCATATGTCTGCCACAAGCACAGAGAGAGCATTATGGTTCCCACTGATAGGAGACTCATTTGGGTTGCCAAGTGTCACAGTGTCCCAGGCAAAGCCTTCCCACTGCCTGCCTTCTCCAAGTTTGGATACCAGAAGTGTCCGTCTGGATTAATTTAGTGGCAGCCTGTTTCAGATGTCCCATGTGGTTTCATTGCTCTTCTTGCCCTATATATATAACTTCCCATTCACTAGCTGCTGCCCTCTTGGCTGTTGCAATTCAATAAGCCTTTTAGCCACAGAAGGGCCTTCAAGACCAGCCCCTGTAGAAAGAATTTAGGGATCCATCTAGATCTGGTGACCTCTTCATTAAATCCCTCCCACCAGGTCATGGGAGCCTCTGGTGCACGTTCAGCTCAGTTCCATGTTAGGCCACAGGAGGGCACTAGACCACGATTTCTGCAGGGAGGGATGTGCTATTTAGCCTTCCTAGCCGGATTGTGTCCTTGAAGGTTCAAGACATGGGGCACTTGGTTTCTCCCCAGATGCCAGCTTCTCTGAGTTTATGACAAACCAACTTGACTTACCCAGAACCCATAGCACTGAAACTGGTATCTCAAGGGTGGCTAAATTGTGTAGAGAAAAAGTCATAGAATTTGGTGTCAAACTCAGGTTCCTATCTTTACCTTTCTAAAAAATTTTAAACCTATGAATAAGTTACTTAATTTCTCTGGGCCTCATTTTCTTCACCTGAAAAGTAAGGTGTTATTGGGAGGTGTTGCTGTGAGGATTAAATTATATGATGTGTGGAATGTGAAACATGGTGCATACTCAGTGGTTGGTCATCTGTCTGTTTCAGGAAGAAGGATGAAGTTAGGTCACAATGCAGGGGGTGTGTATGAGATCCTGTTGGACTCTCACCCTAATGAGCGCTTTAGGGTTCCAAGCAATGGGGGTCCGCAGTGACACCCAGTGGTTGGAATGGAGAACAGCAAGTGTATTCCTATCTTGGGGGGGTGGAGTGGGGCTGGTGGGAATTGCTGGGGCTGCATGAGGCTGAATCAGGGTCAGGGGATTTTTTTTTTATGATTATTAAATCATAGCTGTGTACATTGATATTGTCATGGGGTACAGTGTGCTGTTTTTATACACAATTTGAAATATTTTCATCAAACTGGTTAACATAACCTTCATGTCATTTTCTTAGTGTGTTAAGACATTTATATTCTACCTTTATAAAAATTCACATGTACCCTTATAAGATAGATCATATATCTTATATCTTAGATCAATCACCCTCCCTCCACTCATCCTCCCCCCTCCCCTCCCTTCCCTCTCCCCTTTCTCCTTATTGTTGGGCTATAACTGGGTTATAGCTTTCCTATGAAAGTTTCATAATAGGGTCAGGGGATTTTTGACTTCAGATTCCTGTAGACAGGAATTCCTCCCCTTCAACTTCGGGGCATTAGCCACGATTCTCTGAGGGCATTAGTGTAATGATGGTTATCAGGGCTGTTTCTTGCCTGGGCCCCCAAAAGGAGGTCAGAACTGGAGGAAAACACATGTGAAACTACTAACTTTATTATAGCCAACCGGTTCTGACACCTGAAAACAAGGCCCTTTCTGGTGTTTTCCAGGGGGTACTTTTTTTTTTTTTTTTTTGAGTTGTTTTAATATAATCTCTGTGGTCGGCCTCCCCTGAGAGACTTGAGACCTCTGAACCTCAGTACATTCATCAGGGAAATGTAGGGTCCAGGCTGGTTGGCGACAAGGGCCCAACTAGCTTGGATTCAGTGTCAGGCATCACTGTATACCCTTTGCTGAGTATGTGGGGTCAGGATTGAGTGAGAAGGGGGCAGCACTAACTGCTAAGCTTCAGGCTTTCCTGGGGAAGAAAGTCCAGCCTGGAGGAGGGGCCTCCCCTCGGCAGAGGGGTGGCTCTGAGGCTGGGCTGGGTGTCTCTGCCTCCCTGTCCTGTGTACCTTTTTCATTTATCCACCTGAGACCCAGGAGGGAGCCTTGGCAGACAGGCCAGGCTCAGGAAGTTATTTAATATCAGCTTTGCTCCAGATTGTGTTTCTGACTCCCTGCCACCTCTTAAGTGGCAGTCATTTTAACAAATGTGGTGATAAGACACTGAGTGGGAAATAACATGAGAAATGGGGAGGGGGCAGGGGCATGGAGGAGGGGTGGAGTTTTATTCCCTTGGCAGAAGCCTTGTCTTTGAGGCTCTCAGGAGTAAGAGAGCAAGGCAAGAGGAGCTCTAGAAGCCCCTGGCAATTGAGGGAGGGGGTTGAAAGAGGCACCTGATTTTAGGACCCGTGGCCTGTGGCTACCGCTCTCCCTCTAGGGCCCTGTGTCCCATGGGGGCTTTCGGCTCCCATCCCTGGGGCAGGTGTTGGAGGGGCAGCCTTGTATTCCATTTTCCAAAGGACTGTCTTCCAAGTGCATAACAGACAGCTAATGGGGACCTGGCATTGGTGGTGTGTTCAGCCCACAGTAACCGCCGAGCTGCTTCTGTACCTAGACTGTGGGGTGCCCAGGTGTCTGGCCGCCTGCCTTGCTGCCTGCCAAGGCCCAGCCTTGCATCTGGACTATGGGGGAAGGATGAGCAGATGCGCTAGCAAAGCCAGAGAGGAGAAGGCTCCAGCCTCTTTCATCCCAGCACCTAGCAGGAGCCCTGGGTCACACACGGTGTGCTGCCCCGGGGCAGAGCTTGGAGAAAGTAAAAGACCGTGGTCCTTCCCTCTGGGAGTTTAGAGTTGAGTGAGGGGCCTGGTGTTAGACAGATGATTTATAGCTTAAAGGGTTATCTCAGAGACAGAATTTTAGAAAATGGGTCTAAGGCAAAGTTTGAAGAAAAAAAATATACGAAAATGTGGTTTCCTTGAGGTGGAGAGGTTACAATTTTCCTAAATGGAGTTTCAAAAATTCTAGATTTTCCTGCTCTCAGATCCACTTAAGGCTGATAACAGTGGAGTGAGTTGCCAAGACTATGCCCCTGGCCTTGGAGTTGATGCACTGGGCCTTGCCATTGCTCACAGAGGCCCTTTGGTATTATATTTTTGGAGAGGTAACCTTCTAAAAGGCAAGAGAGGCGAGTTCCATTTTTTCTCCTGTCACTTTCTGGCTGTGTGAGACAAAGACTTGAGGGTGGGGTTATTTGAAGGGTGATCCCAGACATGCAGGGTTGGGAGAGGGAAAGGGAGACGGGGGAGGGCGGGAAGCCTGGGACCAGTGTGTTCATGAGCAGGTGACAGTGTGCTCTCCTGAGGCGCCTACTCTGGCATTTCATGGGGGATTCTTGGAGAGCCCCCAGTGGCCGGGAAAGTAGAGGTGAGTGGGACAGCAGAGGTCTACACTGTCCCTGTCATTCTAGGGTGCGTGTGGGAGGGCAGCACCCCTCCTGGTGCCTTTCCTCTGCACCCGGCCCCTGCTCCTGGGAATCTGCCTCCATGGATGGGAGGTGGGCCAGGTGTGCCGAAGGCGCATAGCAGATCTCCAGGGCCAAGTCCTGGGAGAAAATCCTGTCATAAGACTCTGGGTTGAGGGGACAGCGTTTCTCTCTGTATGCTGGGTGGCGGTGAGCCTGGGTGGGGTGAGGTGCAGGCTGGAGGAAGAAGTGGACGCTATAGGGAAGGGTGGACCCAGTTTCCTCCTCCCAGCACCCACCTAGCTGCCACTCTGCCCTGCCAGCTGTTAGCCTGCCCCCTGCTTCCTGCCCCCATGATGGACCTGCCCAGGCCCCCCATTCCTCCCCTCAGCTCTAGAGCATCCCTGGTGGCCAGATGCAGACATGGTGGCACAGTGACCTCAGGCCTCCCTGACTGTCACATAGGGATCGTTGTCTAGGGCCACAGACTGGCCACTCTTCCTGCCACACTCTGCCCCCTGGCACTGGGCCAGAGGCTGTGTCTCCCACCCACAGAGCTGATGCCCACCTACTCTCCCGTCACTCACTCACTCAGGGCTGTTGTCACCTGCGGTTTGCTCAGGCACGCTCTGGCCTTGGGGCTCCACCCTGCTGCCCTGTCTTGTCCTTACATGTCTGGGATAGGGAGGATGGACAGAAAAAGGGGGCACAGCTAACATCTCAGTCCATCTGAGACCCTCTGGAGCCTTGTGCCTGTGCCCTGTGAGGCATTAGGTTGCTACTATTTGTTTCCTTGCTGTGCTGTGGGCTCCTAAGGGCAGGCACTGAGGCTCATTCTGCTCTGTCTTTAGGTGTCAGCATCTAGCAGGTGTTCAGTAAAGGACAAGCTCATTTCCTCTGCTAGGGTGTCCCACAGGTCCACAGCAGACCTCCCAGGGTCATTCTGTAACAGTAGCCCAAGAACTGTTGTTGGCTCCTAACTGCCCCCAAGGTGAAGTTCAGACTTCTCTCCTGTGGCGTTCAGACCTTTCCTGTTCAGGCTGCAGCCTCTCTCCGGAATCTGGCCTCCTGTTCCCCCGTGGGAGTCCTTCACCCCAGCCAAACTGAGCTGCTGTTCACTTTTCCAGCATTTTCCATCCTTAGTCTGGTGGTTGGACCCCTTCCCCTGCCTGGGAGGCTTCTGGCCTTCATTCTGCTCATGTGCACTCTACCTGTCACTCAGGTTCCACCTCTGAGATGCTCTTGGTTGTCCAGACCCATGTTTATGAGTTGTTCTATTATTCCAGTCCCCTGAGCACATAGTAATAGCAGTTGCTATTTGGTAAGCGCTTTGCTTCATACCTAAAAGTGTATATAGTAACTCATTTAATCTGCACAGCGATCATATGAGTGGGGAACTGCTCTCATCTGACAGATGAGGAAATTGAGGCCAAAAGATACAAGAGCTTGTCTAAGGCCACAACTGAAAGTGACAGTTAGGATTCAAACACAGGCTGACGCCGGAGCCCACGCTCCCACATTTATTGCCATGGCTTGTGCAATAGCAAACACAATTTGAAACAAGTTAAAATGTCATCAGGAGACATTTGAATCAAGAAATGAATCATGGCATGTTGATATGATGGAATCCTATATAGTAGTTATAATGAAAACCTTGTTCTCTGTGTAGTAACATGGCCATATTTTGGAAGCATAATGCTGATAAAAAAACAATTTGCCGAATGACATACCATATATGTAAGTTAAAAATCACAATGACCAATATAACATATTGTTTATAGACACACATAGAGTAAAAAGATAAAATCATGGCTTGGATGCAAACCAATTTCATGATAGCCTTGGCTTCTCTGGAGAAAGGGAGAGAAAAGGAGTGTACATATAGAGCTTCTAACTTTATCTGGAATGTTTTCATTCTCTTTTTTTAAGATCATAGTGTATGACAGAATGGTAATACACGTTAATGCCAGGTGATGGGTAGATAAAGTATTGAATACATAATCCTTTGTTTTTTCTCTACCATAATGAAACTTTAGAAGCTCTAAGCAATAAAAAGATTATTATGTAGTATATTCACTAGATTTGTAATTTAAAATAACAATATTAAAGTCATTGAATTTCCTGGCTAGGGCTGCCATAACAAAGTCCCACAGACTGAGTGGCTTAAACGGTATAAATGGGTTTTCTTACAGTTTTGGAGGCTGAAAGTCTAAGGTCATGGGGTCAGCGGGGTTGGTGTCTTCTGAGGTCTCTCCACTTGGCTTGCAGATGGCCACCTTCTTGTAGTATCCTCACGTGGCCTTCCCTCCGTGGGTTTCTGTGTCCTAATCTCTTCTTATAAGGACACTAGTCATTTTATTTATTTATTCATTCATTTTAGGATATCAGAAGCTACCCATTTTCTATGAAACAGTATGTGCACAGATTTTCAAAGCTGTGAAAATGGAATAAAGAGCACGACACCTTTTGGTCACTTTATTAAATGACATTAAATGGTTTACGTTTCAACTACTAAATAGCACTTTGGTGAAAACACAGGTAGTGTATTGTCATACTTGAATAATTTTCTTTAAAAACACAATTCCCGTCCTTCTGTATGTCACAAAACAGCCTTAAAGGAAGGACACCTTTCTGCAGTACTTAAGATACTCATTGATAGGAATGAAAAGCAGTGTCACAGAAACAAAGCCACACCAGTCAGTTTAAATGAAGGCCCACCCAAGCGATCACACGTTAACTTAATTATGTCTTTAAAGACCCTTTCTCCAAATACAGTCACATTCTGAGGTACTGGGTAGGGTGAGGTCAGGACTTCAAGAGATTAATTTTGGGGAAGGGACACAACTTAGCCTGTAACAGTTATAAAACACAAAAATTTGTTTGTGTTGGCTAAAATTAAAACACAGTCCTTCTTTCTCAGATTTTCTGAGAATAGAGTCCTGCAGACATTCATCAAAGCTGAATTCTTCTCATTGTTGGGTATGTCTTGCCACGGATGCCCCGAGTTTCTGCTTGGTTGGCCTTGTGATCAGGGAGTCCCATGGAAGGAGCTGCAGGTTCAGAGGTGGAACAGAGGTGCATAAAGGGAGGAACACACAGAAGCAAGGGCAAGTGTGAGGAGGGCCCCCAGGATGCTTCTCTGCTTTGCGTTTAGATCAGAGGTGTAAGTAAACATGCCAGCTCACACAGGAAGTGTACCTCCTTTTTCTGCCTCTCATATTAATTAATCAACTAATTAATCTGTTATTTCAACAGCTACAAGTGAGCACCGCATTTGTGTCAGCTACCAAGTTAGGCATCCCCTTGTTCCCCTCACCCCCCATGACAATGGGATGGGACCTCAGGCTCTGGGGATTTGGGTATGACATAAGGAAGAACTTCCCAAGAGAATAGGCCACAAAATAGGGCAATGGAATTGTTTTTCTGGAGACATGTAAATAAATAAATAGGATTCCGCCCATCCCATCATTTTATTATGGAAATTCTCAAGCAAACACAAAAGTTAATTTTCTGCAGTGAACATCCATATTATTGTTACCCGATCCCACATGTATTATTAATTGTCCATAAAGTTTGTGTGCAATTTTACATTTTAAATTGCACAGGAACTTTATGAGCACCCTGTATTTTATACTACTTGCTTGACCCCAGAATCTATCCACATACCCATCCCTCTAGCCTCTCGGTAACCCATTCTATTTTTCCGATGTATTTCAGAGTTAGCTCTAGGTGTTGGCACATTCTCTCTCAAGACTGTAGCGTGTATGTCATTAAACTAGAGTCCAATACTTGTTTTCATTGTTTTATTTTGAGTTAATATTTATGTTCAATGAAATGCATGAACCCAAAGTGTGCATTCTCTGAGTTTTGCCAAAATGCCCGTGCCTGTGGAACCCAGCCGCGTAAAGCCTAGGACGTTACCATCCCCCAGAAAGCACCCCATGCCCACTCCCAGTCAGTCTGTGCCACCACCTTTGAAAAGCTACCATTGTTCCAAGGTTTTTTTTTTGGCAATAGATCACTTTTCTTGGTCCATACTTCACATAAATGGAATCATATGTATTTAGCAAAAATGTTTTCGGGATTCATCCGTGTTGTTGCAGATATCAGGACTGGTTCCTTTTTCTTGCTCAGGTGTATTACGTTGTAGGGGTCGCCTGAGTTTATCTCTTCTTCCAGCTTTGGACTATTATGGGTAAACCCGCTATGAACGTTCTTGCACAAGCCTTTTTGTGAACATATGCTTTCATTTCTCCTGGGTCATCCCCCAGGAGTGGAATTTCTGGTAGTGTGATAAATTTATGTTTAACTTTATAAGACTCTGTCTGACCTTTCTCCAAGGTGGCTGTGCCAGTTTACACAGTAGGACTGTTTTTGATTAATCTGAGTTTGGAGAGACACGTTCACATGACTCGCTGAAACAAGATTTATTGTATTTTTGTCTTGCAGATGAGGAAATTGAAGGGCAGAGGGGTGGCCTTACTTGCTCAAGGTCACCCGATTGGTAGGTGGCAGAGCAGGGATCCTGTTTGACTCAAAGCCCAGGGGGTTTCCATTATGATGTGCTGCTTGCAGACGCAGGATTGAAGCAGGCAGGAAAAACAGATGGCTGACATCTCAGGGGCACCTTCTGGTGTCCCTGGCTCAAGGACATCTCTGGTGTCCTCAGAGCCCCCGCGTTCTCTCTGACACTGTGAAAGCCAGGGCCAGGTGGACATTTGGTGCTCTTTGGCAGGGCTGGGCCCTGGGCAAGTATTCTTCAGCCTGGGACTGCATTGTCTTCTTAAAGTTCTCCATTTGCCCAGTGGCACTGCCCTCCCAGGGCCTGGGTTGGGTCCCATGTGCAATGAATGGACAGACAATGCTGGGCATCTCTCTCCCAAAAGTGATTCTATGGGAAGTCTTTCTTAGAGGGACCCAGACCAGGGAGTGTCCGTTTATTCCCTGCACACAGTCTCCGATGAGGTGCTGAGCAGCAGGTTGTGGCAGTCAGTCAGTCCTGCCAGCCTCACAGAGCCCGCAGGTGGATGGAGACGCAAACAGGCCTACTCCATTCATGGCGCTGATGCCGTGATGCACAGGACAGATGAAGTATCTACCCTGAGGCCTTATAATTTGGTGGGTAGAGACTATGGGTTTATATAAGCAAATAAATGGGATCAGGTCTGTGGTTTATCCTATGGGGGTCCATGTGAGTCTTTCTAAATGTAGAATATAAATGTCTTAACACAATAACTAAGAAAATGACATGAAGGCTATGATAACCAGTTGGATGAAAGTATTTCAAACTGTGTATAGAAACAAAACACTGTACCTCATGATAGTATTAATGTACACAGCTATGATTTAATAAAAAAAAAAGCAAATAAATGACCTTGACCATGTCAGAGAGTAGTAATTCCTGGGAAGAAACTTGGCAGAGTGTGTGTTGTTATAAGGAGTGACTGGGGGAAGGGGAGGCTGCCTTGTGAGGTGGGAGCAGGGTGGGCTGAGGTCTGACAGGGGCAGAGTCAGAGCTTCAAGATTCTAAAGGCAGAATTTTCCAGGCCCAGGCACACCAAATACAACACCCTTGTTGGGAATGGGCTGGAAGTGTGCTGAAAGCTGGGAAGAAGACCCCGGGATAGGCTGAGTGGACTGTGCTAGGGGCAGGGCAAGGCTGGGGAGGCCAGTGGGGACTGGATCAAGCAGAGCCTGGTAGGCCATGGGAAGGGGTTTAGATTTAAATCCTAGTGAAATAGGAAGTCCCAGAAGGTTTTTCCTTTTAAACAAGAGATGTTTTGACTTAACATCTGAAGTGATGGGTACAATAAATGTGTCCGAGAAAGAAGCCCAAGGTTGTCTGGGATTCCATGGGAAGGTACTTAATCCAGGCTGGGGCTCATGGAGGAGGGTCCCAGAGGAAGGGACAGCTAAACTGAAACCCTGAGGATGAGCGCGTGTTAGACACACAGAGAGGGGAGGCGTGGCGGAGTGTTATTCTGGTCCTGAGAACAGCGTAAAGAGAGACTTGCAACAACAGTACTTTTAAGGAGCTAAAGGAATTCACTTTCTGTAAGAGTAGGGAGGGGACAGACCCTGCCAGGCCTCACGGATCTGGGCCTCTCAGGACAGTGGCTGGGGTTTGGTCCTGTTTATCTTTGTCTTTCCATTGCTTAGCACGTGCCTGGCTAAATAAATGTGGGGCGGATGCTTCAATGAATGAATGAATGAATGGGAAGAGCTCATGCCGGCATGGGAGCTTTTTTGGATGTCAGGGGACTTGGGCTTACATGGCTGGACAGGGGTGGTATCCATCACCTCTTGACTGGAGGCCCAGACCAGAGCAGTGATCTGCGACCCCCTTTGCTGACATGTCAGCGGCACAGGTCAGAGGTCTGGCCCTACCTGAAAGGCACGGAGGTGTGTGGTGGCAGAAAGGAGCTCCAGCTCAGGAATGCCACTTGCTAAAATATACTTGTTTATTCAGAGATTTAATTAACATGTTTAAATATTAAAGAGTAAACAACGTGTGTCTAGTGGGACTCAACATTTACCAACAGGAGTTCTGGCTTATTTAATTATTTGTGTTTTCCCGGCCTGAAGAGCCACGTTTCCAGGGAGGCAGTGGGGAGTGTAGACTGTCTGGGACAGGGAGGAGGTGGACCAGGAAAGCCAAAGGCAGGGAGGAGGAGCAAGGTGTGAGGAGGGAGGGAGAGTGAGAAGGAGGAGGAAGAGGGCAGTTTCGGAAGAGGTGGAACTATCCAGGTGGAAGAAACCACCGCTGTTCTCCGTTGGTGCAGAGGGAAGAGAGGCTGCTGGTAGGAAGGCCCAAGCTGGCTGGCAGGCCCCTGGGGGATTCTCTACAGCTGGGGAATTGGGGGGGGTTTGGGGTTTCCTCTTCTGCATATGCTGACTGTGACCTTAGCGTGCTGACTTTGGTGGGGTGCAGCTACTCCCCGTGATACCCGTGGAGCTTGCAGACAGCAGGCGCCATGCCCTTGCTTTTGCAGGGAGAGAGGGACCTGGACAGATGATATGACCCCGGCCACCACTGCAGGTAGACTCCCGTGGGGGCAGAGGTGCTTCACAAATGATCTGCATTATATCTCCCCGCAAATGAAGTTCTGGATTTTCAGAGCTTACACTGGGGGTGGGTGGGGGTTATTTATTGGCAATGCACGCTACGATTTTAATTTTTTCTTTTTGCTTATTCAGGCTTTAGCTCCAGAGGAAAATAGCCTGGGGTGGCTCCGAAATAGATTCTCTCTGCCCCATTAACTTATTCAGTGAGTTTAATGGTCCTTTTTCTCCTCAGCCTTGAAACCATCATTAAAAGGCAGAGATTTATAAAAGCAAAGACACTGAGCCTTGGTCAAACTTTCTTTCTGGGCTGGGGGGAGGGTGGGGTGGGGGCAGCCATGCACCCCCCCCACCCAGGCTCTGCTGCTGTAGCCCCCAAGTGGGCCCAAGGTCTCAAGACAGGAGTTCTAGGCTGGGCATATGGTTTCCTGTATGCTTGGGGGTAGTGACACCACCCTACCAAACCTCTTTTGGGGAGAGAGAGAAAGAGACCCTGGCTGTTCCTGAATCTCACAGGGCAGGAGTATATGGGTGGCTCTGAAGTGTTCCTGAAGGGCTTGGGGCTGAGTTTTCTGTGGCACTCAGCAGGCCTACGGATCTATTGCTTGGGACATCCCACTGCCCCCTCACAGCCACTCACCATCTGCTTTGGTTCAGTTTACTGCGAGTCAACTTTTCAGAAGTTAGTTCGTAGGAGGGATCTACTTGTCAGAGGCCAGTTCTCTTCAAGCCAAGTGTCTAGAGAATCAATTGCCCAATGTCCAGTGAGCAAATGGCCAAAGATAACAACAGGCTGAAGGCTGTGTGCTGAATGCCGCTTGCCAGATTTACCAAAACCTTGATTTAATTGAAGCAAGCTAAGCTAAGACAGTCCAGTCCAGCACTGTCCAACTGGTTCGATCCAACTCAATCCACTTCACTTCCTCCATTATCCGAGCATCTGTGGTGGGCAACACCAGCTATTGCTGAGGGTACAACAGATGAATAATCTAGATCTGGGAGCGGAGCAGATGAGTGCACCATTCTTCAAAAGAAGGTGGATGAATGAGCTGGGCGTGGTGCCTCGCATATGTAGTCCCAGCTGCTGCAGAGGCTGAGGGGGGAGGATGGCTTCAGCCCAGGAATTCCAAGCGGCAGTGAGCAATGATCACATCACTGCACTCCTGCCTGGGAGACAGAGCGAGACCCCATCTTTAAAATGCAGACACAAGAAGGTGGGTGCTCAAAACGAGGTAGCCACAGAAGGGGATGTGGTGGAGTGGGAAAGAGGCTATAGGTAGGGTCTGGATGGGGGGAGGACAGGGAGGACATTTCAAGCCGAAGGTGTGGTGTACAGCAAAAATGCCCAGTTGGGAGGTTGATGAAATACAAGATGCTCACTCACCCACAGGGAGAGACTATGGCAGAGTCCTGGGACAAAACACATGAGCCATGGTTCACTTGAGGAGGCCCTGGGTACTGGGCTTGGGCATCTGTGCTTTATTGGGTTAGGGGCTACAGTTGTTGAAGTTTTGGGAAGACAGTCTTCAAGAAAGTGCAAGTATTGAATTTTAAGCCTCTTTAATTTTGTGAAGGCAAAAAGTGGAAACCTAATATACACATGTATATGTAAAGAAAAAGAAAGTTCAAGTAGTTGTTAAAGAATTATGAGTATGCTTGTTCATGGAAGTAGCAAAAAGTAAGAAATACAGAAAGAAATCACTCTTAGCTCTGGCAATCAAGGAGGAACATTCCCATACTTGGATGGTTTCCCTTTAAGTCTTAGAGGGGGGCTGATTCAGTGCACAAGGCAAACAGTGACCTCTGAAAGCTCAAACTATCTGTGAGTGGACACCAGATGTGTCCACCTATGAGAGGCACATGGGAACTGAGGCCATCTGGGAACAGAGGGGGGTCACAGTGCCTCTTTCCTACTTATTCTGATGGGTGATCTCATTCAATGAAAGGGGGACAGAACTACCAGCATTTTAAAAATAGTTATTTGTTGTCCTCTTCCTGGGTGCACAGAGCTAAATTTGCATGCATTCAATGTATAGAAATGTGTGGATCATATGAGACCATTGTGTGCGTAATTACATGTACCCGAGAAGGTATTTTTGACTTGTATTTCAAGAAGCATAATTTAAAAGTGGACTGGGCTGAGGAAGAGAAGCAGATAGTGGAAAAAGAAGACAGGAGGCAATTGCAGTAATTCCGATGGGTGATATGAGCGACACAAGGGGAACAGAGAGTAAAAATATTCGAAAGCTATTCAAACATTTTAAAACAATGCTGATTACACGTGTTGAGTGAGTGTGAGAGATGGAGGTGTTGAAGGGGATTAAAATGTCCAGAACTTGGGTGAGGGCAGAACAGCACTGCTTCGAGCAGGAATGGTCAGAGCTAGGGAACGGAGACATCTGTCCAGAACACCCTGAGTCGATGGTGCTTGTGCAGAGATGATGAGCACACAGGTTAGAAATGGTCTTCAGTAAGATGTCTTGCCTCTGACTGAAGATGTCTTACCAACATAGAGAAACCAGCAAGAGGAGCTTTTTACAGAAGGGGCTTAAGTCTTAGCCATGATCTAAGAGGAGTTCATTCCGCCATGGCCACCCACCAGCTTACTCCATGAATGTCCCACCCGTGGTACTTATTCAGAAAGTGGGCTTTCTCTTGTGAGAGATTTGTTGAAGTTGGCTCCAGAAACATTTTACCTTGATCTTTATTTACAAGGTCCTTTTGATTCTCTGCTCCCTTCTCCCTCCCCTACCCAATCCTATAGATAGGATCAGACCCCTTTCTTGCTCTCTGCTTATCCCAGAACAGAAGTACAAGGTCATAGAAGAAGTCAGGACGTTGGTTTTGGGGTAAGGCAATAAGAAGATTGGTTGTTATATGATTATTAGTAATAATGGTGTCACTTAAAATGATAATTATTAATCTGTGTTCAAATGGCTTTCCGGAATAACTTTTTACTACTCTTTGAGGAAAGCTGGCCAGATTTTGTTGTTCCTTTTTACAGAGAGGCGCATGTCTAAAGTGAGTCTGCCTGTTAGAGGTTAAACAAGGCTCTTTCCACAATAGTCAGTCTTCCACAATCATGTGCTCTGGAAGAAGCAATTTAAGAAGACAGCCATCAGTGCTTTGAACCACCGACATGTAGAGTGTAGCCTCTAAAAACAAAAATAAATGTGGGATAATGATGTCAATATATTTTAAAATAAAGTAATTATGTTAAAAAAAGAAAGAAAATATGTGCTCATGGGAATAGCAGTTGCCATAAATGAACTTTGAGCCATCCTGAGGAAGGTCTTATGGTGCGCACTTATAAAAACTGAAGAAGGACTTACAATGATGACGATGATGGTGATGGTAGTGGCAACAGTAGTAATAAGAGTATCACCCAACACTGGGTGCTAAGTATGTGCCAGGCATTAAAGTCATTCAATGACTTTAATCTTTAATATAATTTAGTTACAAGCAAATGAGTTAGGTATTATTATTCCCACTTTTTAGACGAGGAGACTGAGGCACTGAGAACTTAGGTCACATGGCCAAGGTCACCCAGCTAGCAAGGCTTAAATGGATTGACACCCAGGCAGCCTGTGCCCAGAGCATGTGGTTCCATCCCTGCAAATTACATTCTAGAGTCTCTTTGGATTCCTTGTCCAGCCTACATGTGGAGGTGGTGGGACCACCCTGTGCTACCTAGTTCTGTACATCAGGTACTTTATAACTTGGTTAGATTTACAAAGCTGGAACAAATGTTCCTGACATCAGTTCAATGAGAGATTCTGCTCCATGCTCCCTGGGCTGCATTGATCCATTCACCTTGTATAAAATAACTGTGTGGGAAACTAGATAAAATATTTGTACCATTGATTGCTTCATTTCATGAGATGGGAGGTGGGAGTGAGCAAGTGTCTGTGAGGGGAGGCTGCACCTGCCTGTGTGCAGAGAGCAGCCAGAGCAGAGCATCAGGGCTTTTGGTGCCCCAGGGATATTGTCTTTTGCACCCATATCTAACTCTGACAAGCTATTGGCAGCCTCTTCTGGAAGTTTCTTTTAACAGCTCTGGGTACAGATTATGTTATCTTCTTTTGGTTGAGGAGTGATCAGGACATCTTATCTGAGGAGGATATAACCCTTCCTCACATCTCTGATGGGTCATACAGAAGAGGATTTAGTAAAGTGGGTGGTCTTTTTACTCACAGAGTCACTCAACAAACACTGGAATGTGCCATGGAGAAGCAGATTAGAGAGAGTCTGGGTTTACCAATCAGGCAGATTCAGTCTGGTTCTCATGGGCTCTGATGTTGAGGAAGTCATGGAATCTCTTTGAGTTTTAGTTGCTCATGTGAAAAATAACTTTCGCCCCACAGGATTGTTGGAGTGGAAGGCGATCATGTATGTAATCAGACAGGCTTGTGTTTGGCTGCAAGTACTGAAAACTGACTTTGGTGATTTAAATGTATAGAGGTTTTTTTTTGAAGGGAAATTAGACAAGGACAGGTTGGCTGGTGTCAGTTTAGCAGCTCAGCTATGTCAGGGATCTCTGTGACTTTCTTGGCCTTTCTTTCATGGTTGCAAGGTAGCTGCTGTCAATATGCCCTGGGAAAAGACAGGCAGGAAGGGAGAGAGGTTAGGATTGAGTGCACCAGGAAGTCTCCTCACAGGTCCCCCAATGCCACACTTATGCACATGTCTCGGGTCAAACTTGGCCACCCCTAGCTGCTGGGAGGCTGGGTGGATGAACGCATGGCTTTCAGTCTGTAGAGAGGGAAGAGGTGAGGGAGACTGAGCTGGAGGTTGCCACCATATCTGGAGGGCTCATTAGTGTGCAGACGGGTCGAGCCCCTCTCTCGCTGTGGGCGGGGCCTTGTGGAAGGAATTTTGAGGACCATAGTGACCCCAATAAACAAGTATAATACAAAGAAGGAGGTGAAGAGAGCTGGGCCATGTGCCATGGCTTTTCCTGGGGGAGGGTCTCTTCCTGCCCAGAGGACTCGGGAGGGTGTGGTAGGACCTGAGTACTGGGTCAAAACTGGACAAGAGGAAAGGGTGGGAAGGGGCAGGCATTGCCATGGCTCCCACAGGC
Organism: Galagoides demidoff; assembly: GCA_963574575.1. NCBI lineage: Eukaryota > Metazoa > Chordata > Mammalia > Primates > Galagidae > Galagoides > Galagoides demidoff. The sequence goes on along the minus strand of CAUYQV010144533.1, from coordinate 384 downwards.
TCTTGAGTGCAGGTGTGGACTTTTCCTTATGTAGTAGGGACTGGCATGGGAGCAATGGGGCTGAGGTGAGGAGACCGTGCTTTAGGAAGGCTGGGCTGATAAGGGTAGCTGTCAGAATTGATGGGAAATAGCAGACATTTGGTGTGGGGAGACCCACTGGGACATGCAGAATTGTCTCCAGGTGGAGGAGTGAAAATTGAGAAGAGTGGGAAGAGGAGGTGGGAGAGAGAAATGGCATGGAGGTGAGAGGGACAGGATTTGGGATGCAGAGTCTGAGTGCTGAGGGTTTCCAGTGAGCAGCTGGGCAGAGGCAGGAGCGACTTGCTCATGGATCAGGCCGGGAGTGGATTTGGAAAGGAAAGGGATGCATGTGGTTTCACACTC
>CAUYQV010144532.1:0-22863 GCA_963574575.1 Galagoides demidoff | reverse complement strand
TGTGGTCCCAGCTACTTGGGAGGCGGAGGCAGGAGACTCGCTTGAGCCCAGGAGTTGGAGGTTGCTATGAGCTGTGATGCCATGGCACTCTACCCAGGGGGATAGCTTGAGGCTCCGTCTCCAAAAAAAAAAAAAAAATTTACAAATGTTTAGATACATTAAGAATATCTTTTTCTCAATAATTTACAAATGTTTTAGATATATTAAGAATATCAAGCTTTTGCCATTTATTTTGGGGCAATTTCTTCCCACTTAGTCATTTATCTTTAAACTTGATTATGGTGTTTCTAGACATGCAAAACAATATTACTTTATGTAGCAAAATCATTTGCTTTATGGTTTTTGCTGCCTTTGGATATTATAAAGTCAACTAATTATTCTATAGCAAGTTGTTTTTGTTTTAATATCTTTAATTAGTTAACAGATTTTATATAATTTATTTTATGTTAGAGAAACAAAGACATGATTTGTAGGTGTAGTGTGAAATCAGAATCTTTTCTGGCAAAGAGTCTGCTTTTCTGGGAGCATCTTCCACCTGTTCATTTTAAGTAGCCAGAATTGCCGAACCGGTGTGAACATGGAAGCACTAAAGACACGCTTTCTGGTCTCTTGGGGCCCGGCATGTGACTCTTCTGGGGGAGCAGAGAGGAGGTGAGGTAAGAGTAGGGGACCAGGGCCAGGTCTGGAGCAAATCCCAGTTTTCCTTCGCCCCTATGTGGTTTTGCTCAGTTGTCTGTCTCCTCTCATGCCCAGTCTCCTCTCTATACCAGGACACAAAGTTCTCTCTCTTCTTTCTGGCTTGAAAAACGCAGGGCACCAGCCCTGAGAGGCCCTGTGGGTGGGATGAGTGGAGCCCAGGAGTGAGGGTGGAGGCCCCGGGGAGCTGAAGGAGGGATCATCAACCTGTGAGTCATTGAGGTGGCTGATGCTCAAACCAGTAGCCACAAAAGCTGGTGTGTAAGTCTTCTGGGAGGACGCACTGATGGAGCAACCCTGGTGACTCACCACATGCCACTCGGACCCACTTGATCACCTGTGTCATTCCGAGAACCATTTTTCTAGGAAAGGGTCTCAGACATGGGAGTCTTTGGTCACATCCTGCCCCAAGAAGTTTTATTTATTCTGCAGATTATAAAGTTGGTCCACATAGTGGGGGTATTTTTGGTTTAGTTTATCATTCAATTATTTGCAAGTTTAAAAAATTACCAAAAATTTGATTTTGTGTTTCTATTTAAAATTAGCAAAGTTCTGCAGACAGAGAGCTGCATGCTAGCACTGTCAACAATTATTGATTAGTGAGAAATGAGGTATCTGTTCACTGAATCACTGCCACCCTCCACTGCTCCCCAGCAGCTGGCATCTGGTAGCCATTGAATATGGTGTGTGTGCTGTTTCTTTTGTAGTAAAAAGGGGAAGGAAAAATTTATTATACCTTCTTTTGCCCTATAAAAATGCAAACATAAAATAACAAGATTTTACATTCCGAGAAGAAAAATAAGAGTAAACAACTGATGTATACAGGTGAAAAGTAATTCTGTTTACTTTGCAAGCAAAGCACATTTGTGCAGAAAAATTCAGATATTGTCCTAAAAAGAATAGCAATAAGATCTATGATCAATATAAGGAAGAGATGCATGCTGGGAAATTTAACAAGCTATGAAGAAGAGCAGTTTCCATAGTAACTGACATGGCTAAGAAATGTGCCTCAGATGTTAGTGAAAAACAATTGCTTAGATGAGACGGTAAGTTCATGAAATAGTGTCCCCCTAAATGCAGTAGAAACGATGTGCTCTGAATAGAGGGAAATATCTGGAAATGTAAATCTAACTAGAAACCCCGCTGCCTAATCTGAAGAAATGACTAGAAACGCAAAGGACAGGTTATTTAAAAAAGCTAATCATTGCAGCGTTATTGTTTTGTAATGGATCAGAGTCCATACAAACAATGCCCCCCAAGGCCATATTTATTCCAAGTTGTCAGTGAGGATTTTTGTGAATACTTTTGAATCTGTTGTGCAAAAGAGTCTGGGTATTTAAGAAGTGGCTTAGTTTGAAATACTGAGAAAAGTCTTAAAGTTTAATACAGACTAATCAAAATTAACTATATGACAACAAGTCAGGCTTCTCCGATGGTTGTTTCACAGAGTTCAATCCCAAATGGCAGTGCATTGTCTGACAGAGGACCTGGATGTCCATTGCAGCGTTCCCTAGGATTTCCTTATGCTTAAAAAAAAAAGTCCTGGATGTGTAATGAACTCAGTGCAACTCACACCTTCCCATGCTGAGCCCTCTGGAGCCTCAGCACCAGGACTGTGGAATTGGATGTGTAGTGTCACTGCTGCCTGTGCTGCAGGACGGTGGGCTGCTTTGGCCTTGGCATGCTGGAAAAAAAGATGTTTTAAACTTAAAAGGTAACACCTACAAGGAAAAATAAAACACTGTCTTATATTTATTTTTTCTCAAGAAGACACACTAGGGCTCATTTTCAGGGGATGTCTTCCTCTCCACACCAAAATGCATGGCCTGGCTTTGCAGATAAGCTGCATAGCCACACCCATTACTAGGTCTTATTATCAGGATAGGGCTTATATTTAACAAATGCATAGAAATCCTGCTAGGGCTTATTTTTTGGGTAGGTCTTATTTTCGGGGAAACACGGTATCTATCTTCAATGGGTAAGTTGGAATCAAAACTCAACTTTTTTCTTAATTCAACACTCTGTCTCACACTTGGAGATGATTTTCTGTGATGGGATGTTACCATGTTGTGATTTAGGTCTGGTCCTGCAAAATTGTCTCTGGAAAACTCATTCAGAATGATACGGCCCATTTTCCTTTGCTCTGCCAGATTTCCAAATTGCATCATTAAGAGGTGAAATTCAAAACAGGCTTTCTGATTTCGAGCTTTATGAAAATGATCTGACATTGTTCAGTCTGCCTTTCTCATTGACATGGCGGTGGGAATGAACAGCTATCAAGAGAAGCTGTTGAACTGGGATTTCATTTAGCATCAAAAACTAAGGGGTCTCCAGGTGGTGCCTGTGGCTCAAAGGAATAGGGCGCTGGCCCCATATACTGGGGATGGCAGGTTCAAACCTGGTCCTGGCCAAAAACTGCAAAAAACCAAACCAAACCAAACACTAAAGGGTCCCTTAGGATCCGAAAGGGTGGCTTTGGAATATCAGAATTCTACCATTGTGCCGGGATTGGCAGCAACCATTCTACAGAGGTTACACGGCACTCAGAAATGCTAAACATGAGGCCTGCTGTTGACATCTGAGTGCAGTGGGTGCCCCATGGCTCTCATGTTGACATCCTGTGTTAGGATGGCACATTTGCTACCATCAAGAACTAATAATCATTAGCAACTAAAGACCCTGCTTTACCTGGAGTCCTTCAGGCTTTGTGCTGTCTTTCTTCTGTCCCAGGGTCTGTTCGGGCTCCTCTTGGCTGTGGCAGGTTCTCACACTTCCCCTGTTTCCTCTGGATTCCTTTTGATGGCCTTGTGGGTTTGAGGCGTGTGGGTCAGGTACTTTGTAGAATGTCCCTCAGTAGAGGATTGCCTGGTGTTTTTCTCTGGATTAGACTGGGGCTAAGCATTTCGGGGAGGAAGCCCACGGAGGTAAAGTGCCGTTCTTGTTCATCCCCTTGAAGGTGCACAATGTCAACATGACTTATCACCGTTGACCTTGATCACCTGGCCAAGGTCGGGTAAAGTTCCTTTTTGCCCCTGGACACACTGTACTCTGTAGAAGGAAGTCTACTCTGTGCAGCCCACACTTTAGAGGAGGATGTATCTACTTAAATTATTTGGAACTCTTCTGTATGGGAGATGTTCTCTATTCTCCTTCACTTATTTATTCATTCAATAATGTATCTGTATTGTGTGGACTCACACGTACTCTATGCTTTGGGTTGTAAATCCGTGTTACTTGGTTCACAATTTTCAGCATTGGCAGTGGGCAGTTGGGAGTTCTTACGGTTGGCTTCTGTGTCTTGACACAATACCACTGTTCATTTGCTTTTCCACTTTAAAGTTTTTTGAGTACTTTCTTGTTTTGTGGCTACTGCAATATCCTCCAGGCTCGTTTTGTATATTTTCTGCCCCAGACTTGGAATCAGCCCTTTCTCTAGTGGGCCCTATTTTCTTATACTGGAAAATGGTGTTAGAAACCACGATCTGGGCACCTGAGTTAAATTATGATTATAATTGTATGTAATTGTGATTTTGAACTTCTGTCCAATGTGCTTTACCAGGTGTTGTAATTAGACATATTGGGTCTTTTCCATTTTCCACTATGATGAGTTATGATCAGTGAATCATATCAGCAGGTTTAATGCAGGAATTTTAGGAAAATCTGCTTCAGTCCTTTATTGCACAAAAGTAACCTCTAAAAGAAGTTGGTCACTTTCATTTACAGAAACAAGTGTGTCAAGTGGGTATGGGATCCTGGTGGCCGTGAGAGGGCCCCTCGGATCTTCCATCTCTCTCCAGCCGCCCACTGAGGGCAGGAGGGAGCTCGTGGGCAGGCTGTCAGCCACGCTCTGCTCTGCAGCTCCCACAGGCAGCCCCACCTCTGTTCTTTCTCTCCTGAATGCCACGTATTGTGTATCTTTGCCCATTTGGGAGCAAGGAAATCATTAGTTACCCCTGAGGTCCCTGGGATCCTTCCACAGAGTAGGAGTAGAGACCCAGTTTATTCTGCACAGTGTGAAGTGTTCTGTTTATTGCTTCAGGACCATCTAAGGGTGGGCGACACACTAGCTACTCAGCAGTGAGGTCCAGGGACATGCTGACCTTCTTCTCTCACTGCTGCCAGGTCTCTCCATCCACAGCCTTTTTGAATGACCTGTTGGATCCTTCCTCTTTTTTCTTGTTCCTAAATCCACAGGGCACAAAACCATAAATTCTGTGGGAGGAAATACGGGAGGACAAGGCCGAGGGAGTTGAGGCAGAAGAAGGCACCCTTATGAAGTATTTATATCAATTGGATTTTTATGAAATGTTTTTGTGGATGGAATCAGTTAGGAGACTGTGGATTATGAGAACTAGGATAAAGGAGAGATAGAAGACGTGGCTACTGAAGAGAGTATGTTTGCAGGGAGACCACAATGTGTATGGGGACCCCCAAAAGTCTGTGAACAGCAGCAGCAGAGGCCTTGGGAAAAAGAACCAGAAATGTCTTGCTGAGGCCTGAACTTTTCCGTAGAGACCCTGTACAGAGTCTCCGGGGACAATGAGCCCTTGAGAGCTGTGCTGGGAGCAGCAAGTGCTTCAGGCTCTAGATAAAGGAGAGACAATCTCTTGGGGTTGAGATACGAGGACCAGCTTCTCTCTCCCCCTCCTGACCTGGGCGTGGCGTTAGCCTGTCTGCCCCCAGGGACCTGGGGACTTAATTGCCTCCTGTGGAAACCGTGTGAGTGGTCAAACCTGCTGAGTGATCTCCCATCCTGCTTCTGAGTCCTGTTCTTTGTTCCATTAACTGCAGTCCAGCTCCTCAGTTTATAAACAGCTGAGGGTGGAGTAAAGTAGTTATAAAAGTGAGTTAGACAGTAGCTTAGATGAAATTGTCAGTACCAGAGAAGCATTGTGCTATCTTTGTCTTCTTTTATGACTATATTCTTTTGCTAATTTGAAGATAGCATAAGACATGTAGGTAATAAATAGCAAGTTAACCTGGAACACAAGGCCTTGCTGTTCCTCCAGTTGGGAGGTGATGGTCGCCTGGGCCGACTCTTTTTTAAATCCTGTCTAGTCTCTTCTTTTTATTTCTTTCATTCTCTTGTTACTTCCAAGCATCGGAGATACCACGGGTTGTGGGGGGCTTGACCCCCTACAAATTCTTTACTACTTTAGCCTCCAAGCCACCTGTCTCCTTGATTCCCAACTTATCTCACGTTCACTTTTAAATATTTTACTGAAAGTTATCCTGACTGATATGACCATGCGGGTCTCTGGTTCTAGAGTCCCAGGTACGATCCCATCTGCAGGGTTCCAGGGTGGGAAAATCAACCAGCCAGCCAAGCAGCCGTCAGGTTGAACTGAGTTTGGTCTCTGGCAGACCACAGGTGCAATTCCAGCCTCCGAGCGCCACCTTTTCTGGGAAGCAATAGTGCTGCAGAGATAAGAGTGTTTAGCAAGGTATACAAAAGTATTTCACATGTTGAAAACATACTTCTTTTTCTGCCTTTCTTCTTTTACTCCTGCCCGCCTTTCTCAGTTTTCTCCTGAACTTCTCAGAGGAAATAGAATGGGAAGCAAGTTTCTATCCTCACTTGGCAGATAACATCTCAAGGGTCCATTACAGCTGTGGAAGGCTGTAGAGGGCTGGCCTAAGTCTCTTTTACCGAAATTTCCTCCAATAAAATGACTCCCGGCGATGGCAACTCTGAGCTATGGCTGTGAGGAATGTCTGCCTGAATCACCGAATCTTTACAAAAAAATTCTCTCAGAAGTCTGGAGATCTGGAGTTGTTAAACCATCCATTAAAATTTGACCTCATTTTTCCTTTACTCATTTTATTTTTTTCCAAGTTGTTCATAAATTATGCTTATAGAAATAAAAAGTAAATCCTAAAACCTTATGGTCTTTTACAAGATAGGGAGGTGAACAGTTGTCTGCCAGGTGGAGTATACTGATAAATACAATAATAAATTCAGGGCCAAGCAAAGAGCCTGACACAGGCACTGTCTTCACTTTGCCTTCTGTGGGCAATAGTGTTTTAAGGACAAAAAATACAAATTTGAAAGTTTGAAAAATCATTAGTGATTGAACTACATTCTATTTGAATGATTAAAATTTGAAACATTTGTAATTGCTTTATGTATTTGATTCCTGGGTGTATTTGTTCTGCTTGTGTTACTTAAAAGCGAGAGGTGGGTGAAGAGAAGTTGGTTGATGGAAACAAAAATGTAACTAGAAGAAATAGGTTCAGTATTTGGTAGTGAAATTATAGTTGATAACACTTTATTGCACATTAGTGTGCATAATACTTTATTGATAATACTTTAGTGCACATGACGTGAAGGGAAGAACTGTAATGTTCCCAACACAAAAGAAAGTAACTGTTTGAGGTGATGAGTATCCCAGTTACCCTGACTCTTCATTACACATTGCATGCACATATCAGAATATCACATAGACCCTCCAATATGTATCACTATGACACATCAATATATTTTTGAAAAAGCGGGGCTCTGGCCTGCAGTATGCATTATATGCTTTGAATCAGAGACTGCTACAGCCAGAATCCATGGGCCCAAGAATCAAGTTGTCATCCTGGCAACTTGGAGCTTTGCTGGTGTGGAGCCCTCAGGCTGCTGGTCAGGGGCACTTCACCAGGGTCCGTGATAATGGCTCTACTAAACTGGAAAAAGAGACTTCCTTAGTGCTGCTGTGAGGTCCCAAGGCCACTGGACCAACAGCTATAAAGGAATTCATCTACTGGGTGGAGTGATTAATCCTAATTACCAAGGGGCGGGGGGCTGCTGCTATACTAGGGGGCCAAGAGGATGTGTCTGGGGCACTGAGGTTTATCTGAGTGCCGCTCAGTAATTGCACATGAGAATTAACCAACAGAGTTTAGTAGAAAACTAGGAAAATTAAAAAAAAGTCAGGATGACCAAGGACTTACACCTCCTGGGATGGAAGACTGGGGCTCCTCTACCGGGTACAGAACTGGAGAGCTGAGCCTGGCTTGGGGCGAGGACAGCTGGGAGCTGTGGAGAGAGGAGCCGCAGGCACTACCCTGGCTGGGGGCCAAGTCGCGCAGGCAGGATGGTCCCAGCTTTGGGTATTCTCCCCTTGCTTACTAACAGATGGATATTTTGCTATATGTTAACCTCTCTTGCCTATTTTTATCTTATGTAAAAGCTGTTGGAAATTAATTTTTTAATTTATGCAAAAAACTCAGTGAGGTTGTGATTGGATTTGAAGGGTGATTAATGTACCCAGTGATCAACGTAATGATACGGGGACTGTGCGTCTCCTTATTTGGGGTGAGGAGACTGACTTCCCGCAAATTCTGTGGATGCAATATGGCAGTGGTTCTCTCCCACCTGGTGGGGTCTGTCCCTCTCCAACAGACCTGGACCTCCTCAGGCCTGGGCAGGGGCCTGCCGTGAGCATCTGTCCCGGCTCTGCGGAGACTGGCTGCTCCTGGGTCCCCCGTCTGCATTCTGCTGAGTTCTCAACACTTTTTAGGAGCCAATCTTGGGTTGTTCTGATCCTCATTTTTCTTAGAAATTCTTTATTCTCAACTTTCCCTGTTTCAATCACTGTGTGGTTTCTGCTACCTGATTTAACTACAACTGATACAGGACCATCATCATCTGAGGGGAAATACCTACAAGCTTAAAAATGTTAAAAATCAACGCTATTGAATAAATAGTGCCCCACTCAGCTTACTGCACTCTGAACCAGGTTCATCACTGATGTGTCCACTGGGCTCTGGAGTGTCCCTTGTTATGCTCTTGTCTCTAACAGAGTTTCATAAAATATTGTCAAAAAGCAGTCAGTGTGCTTCATTTTCCCAGTGTTGAGAGATTAATGAATAAAATACTCCTATTTCAGGAAAAACATAGTCAGCCGAGTCCCCAGAGTGCCTGCCAGCCTGAGCCTGGTCAAGCTGTGAGCCATCTGGCCCTTCAGCCAGCGTGAAGCTGGCATGTGGAGGGCGGGATGTCTCCAAATCGAATGCGTGCATGTTTGTGAATTCCTTGTCTCATTTTCTGACCGCAAACTGTAATCTTAAATGAAAAAAAAACAAAAAACAAAACCCCAGAACTTCAAAGGAAAATTGCTTTTTAATTTCTTGGTGGAATGGCAGGAAGAGCAAAGCCCTCCCAGCTGGGGCGGATGTTGGATGGGAAAATCTCTTCTCTTGGAGACACGAGCCCTCATCCAGTGGGAACCACCTGGTGGGGCACTCTCGCTCCGGGACAGCCAGCCTGGCACAACTGTCCCATCTGGATTCCTGGGAGCTGGTTTCTCCTCAGTAAGGATGGCTTCACTTTCCTCCATCTGACAAATAAAGTATTATCTGGATTACTTAAAAAATTGTTTTGCAAAAGATTCTGTGTTTCTTGCTAAAGGAAAAAAAGATTTCAAATTCATGTGTCTGAATCACCCTCAAGTCCTTTCCATACCCTGCGATTAGCATGGAGCCCCTGCCACATCTGCCCACGAGGACCCCGTGTGTGCCCCTGTCTGCTCAGGAGCGGGTGTGTCCCAGCATGCACTCAGAGTGGCGGAGGCGACGGCCCCTTCACAGGTGCCCTCCACAGAGCGACACGCATGTGCTTCTCTTTAGTGTTGTCATTCTTCCAAAGGAGTCTGGCATTTGCCTGAAGAGAGAGGGTGTGGTGCACCAGGGGGAAAATAGAACTTTGCTGGTGACTAAGTGGCCGTGTGATCTTGGAAGCTGCCTCCTCACTCTGGGCCCAGCTTCCGTGCCAGTTATGTGAAGGGCTGAGAGTTCCTCTAGCTCAGGAATGTTATTACCTGAGGTTTTCTCCTGTATTTCCCCTAAAAAAACCCACCCTGGAAAGACTGGTGGCAACAAGCCCTGGACGGCCCTTGCTGAGTGCAGCTGTCCATGGGCAGGATGCTCTCTTCCCCCGTCTGGACGTTAGAACAAAGAGAGCCACGGTTTTCAAAGGATGCTCCACAGCTGAGTCCCACGAGATGGGATGGAGAAAGCGGGGATTTGTGACCAGGGCTTGGGAGGGTGAATTGGCACAAGGTGCCCAGGAGATCAGGGAACAGAAGACAGGGAGCCCTCAGAACCGAGTCCTGCCAGCCGGGAATGAGTGGGTGGAGGTGGGGTCTTCACCATCCCACATGTTCAGTGGGTATTTGAGGCATGTTCCAGAAGGCCTTCCTGTGCCCCATTCCTTGGACCCTAAGTGGACATTTTGGAAGTGTACCCAGCTTGTTAGAAGATGTGAGACTCAGCCCCCAGATAGCCCCTCACAATCTGGTCTGATCTGGTCTGGTCCTGCCATTTTCTGGTTATGCAGCAAGGTGGCCCGGGAGAGCTGTCATCCAACTCCAGTCATGGTGGGAGGGGCTGCCTGCCACCCCTCATGCGATCCCTGTTCCCCTGGGCTCTGCCTCTGCTTCAAGATCCTGAAAGCTCCAGATCCAAACAAATGGGGAAAAACAGTGAGGCTTGAAGATGTGAGGTCCTGTGGGGCAGTTTGGGTTATCCACGGAGCGTCCGCCATGCCCGAGTGTGGGGCTTGCTGGCTGTGCCATCTTGGGCCATCACCTACTTTCTTGAATCTTAGCTTTGTCATTAGTAAAACGGAGATGATGCTTTCTCATCGTGACAGAAAGATTAAATGAGGCAGCACATGTGGGACTGAATGCACGACTTAAACCCCTTCTTTACAACACATAGTAACACCTGCCCACTTACCGATTGATTTAACCCCTGTGTACAAGTGTTCACTGTAGACCTGGTACTGTCCCAGATCAAGGGACAGACCAGTGAACCAGGAGGACATGAAACCTGTCCACAAAATCTTCACATTCTAGTGACACAAGCCACAAAGTGAAGACATCCAAGTTCCGTGGATGATGTATATAATTCACAAAGAGTTTTGGAGGCTGCACATTTAGAACTGGTTCTAGGACTACAGTTTGGGGACCCCGCTGTCTACTGTGACTATGTGGTCTCCTTCCTGAGGGTTATATGTTTGCTACCTGAGCTCTGTCAGGGTGGAAGAACTTTCTGAACTCCTTGGTGTGGACTTCATTCTTTATTGTATTTTATCATATGACAACCTGCTAGTTTTATAAACCAATATTTGGACACTTAAGGTTGACATTTAGATTCAAACTAAGTCTAAGGTTCTTGTCCTCATACCTTCTGGTGCTCCTGGTATAATAGTTTGGGATGTGGCAGGGAGAGAGATCCCTGTGTAGTTAACGGAAGAAATGCAGCGGCCAAATCCCCGGTGACTCATCAGCCCCCGGTAGATGTGACTGGCCAGCTCCTCTCACCCCTGTAGGAGGCTGTCAGGGGCTCCGACAAGGCTCAGCCCTTCAGGATAACTTATACGGGCTGGGCCTTCCATTAGAAAAATGGGCTCAAGAATGCAATTGGTCTGAAATTTCTTCGGAAGAAAAAAGCCAACACTTCTTGTTTGGTGTTTGGACCTAGAACCCAAAGCTATTTTCTGGCCTTTGCAATTCTTGGAAATCTTTTTGAAAAAATGACATGGCAACTGCTGCTTAAACACATAACATTTATATATTATTAATCACTAACCAAGTCATGGCTTAGCTGGATTCAAAAAAGTAATGACTGTAATGGTGGATGCCTTGGAAACAAACAAACGAGCCATCCATCGGTTTAAAAAAACCCAAGATAACAGCACACAATCACACGAGTTTCCAGTACGTGTATTTCTTGAAGCTGAGAACTAGTACTTGACATTTGATTGTGATAATCAAAGAGCTGTTCAGATTGTTAAGACACTGTATTTCCAAACATTACCTTTCACTGGATTAAGCCTATTTTTGGTGTGAATTTCCGCTGTAGCAGGGTCGGGGATCGTGTGCTCCCCTCCAGTGGTTTGCGCCCCGTGAAAACTTGGGTAATGTCTGTAGGTTTCACTTCGTAGAAGGCACACCCCGGAGGAATCCACTGGTGCTTATTCCCAGGAGACCTTTTCCCCTTGAACTATTTTGTCATCTCAGTCAGTTCATAATTTGGGGGGAAATAAAAGAATTTGAATTATTATTCATCACTTTATTGCTTAAATCTTAGCTTGCTCGTAATCAAAGTGATGAGTTAGATATGCAGTGGAAGTCCATGATGAAACTGGTCCAGAATGGGGGTAGTAATGACCGTAGTTAACACATGGATCACTTAACAAGTAGCAAAGGTGTCGTGTCCACGCTTAGTAAGTTCTCACAGCAACCCTGACGTGGGCCCCCAGCCTTTCTCAGTCTTCACCGGCCTTTCTCAGTCTTCACCGGCCTTCAGTCAATGTCCTAAGAGAAATATCACAGAGCTTTAGGCAGTTAGTTCTACCCAGCCCGAGAGCTGCACTCACAGCAGGCTTCATCAGTAGACCAGGATCCCTGCAGTACCCAATGGGCATCTCTGTGCTTCCCTCAGAAGGTTGCTTTCTTTCTTTTTTAAAAATCTTTTAGGAGATGGAGTCTGGAGTACAGAGCTGTCATGGCAACCACAGCCTTGAACTCCTGGCCTCAACCTCCTGAGGAGCTGGCACTGCTGGCTGGCACTGCTGCACCCAGCCCTGCCCCTGGAAATTCAGAACATGCACTGGGGCCCTTGTGAGTTTGTTGTGTCATCCTGGGGCACCTTGGCACACAGTTTGGGAATCTAGGCCTCCAGTCTTACTAATATCCTAAATTTACATATTGGAAAACTGAGTCTGAGGGTGTTTATAAAGGTCCTTAGCCAAGGTCACACAGCTGGTAAGAAGCGGCAGAGCAGGGGGTCCAGTCTCTGCTGCCTGGTTTCAGAATGCACCCCATACCCTCACTCTCCACCCACAGGCCTGTTACTGTGGGGAGACTTTCAGGATTCGGAAGGTTGATGGGCATAAGTATCACAGAAAGAAGAATGAGGGGGGTGCATGTCAAGGAGTCTCAGGCAGAAGGATGATCTCACATGAATTTGTTTATCTTTCTTTTACCTTTTTTCCCATCCACTTACTCATTTCATTCATTCAAAAGCACATAGCGCCAGGCCCTTGGCCAGACCCCATGAGCTCACTGTCCAGGAAACAACAGAGAAAGATGACGGTCAGAGCCAGGATGGGGCTCTCTGGGCCAGGGAAGGACAGAGCGGGCTGTGTGCTGGGGTGGCGGCTGAGGGTAGGTGACCAGCCCGGCTGGGGTTGGGGGCAAACTGGTTTACCAGCAGCAAAGGGGAATCAGTTATACCACTCAAGGCTAGAAGAGAACAGAGCAGCTGCCTGGAAACCGAGGTGCAGCCCCACCAAGGCTGTCTCTAAATGTTGTGATCAAACAGTAACCTGTGCCCCACTGACTCACTCACACCCCAGCACCTTGGTCAGGCTGCTGGAGCCACACGTTTACAAGTTCAAACCCGCCTGTGCGCACAGGATCTATGGGCACGGCTCCTTTACTGAGTGTGGTGACATTCATACTTGGCTCTGTATGAAATCTAATTAATCTGGAAATAGAAATCCAATGCCTTAGCAACTGTTCCTTACCTTTGTGTGTGTGTGTTTTCTTTTTAAAACAAGTAAGCCATATACGACTCCACCCTTTGATCAAATAATGGGTGACTTTTTCTTACTGCCAGGATCACATTTTCCTTATGGAATGCCGCTGGACGTCTAGCTCTCTCTGCAGTCAGCTGGTGTTCATGGAGTGCCTGCTTGTAAGGTGACTCAGAGACGGTCATTTCTTCACCACAGGCTCAGTGTGGTGAGGGGCAGCCAAGCAAACATACAGACCCAGGATGTGCAGGAGGGTGCGGGCTTGACTGGGGTCCTTCAGAATGAACCTGGGCAGGGAGGGAGCCAAAGGAGCTCTGTGTGCAAGGTCTAGGGGCCTGAAGACTTGACCCTGGAGCAGGCCACCCCCACCCTGGCCTGGAGCACAAGCTCTGGGGATAGCTGGACTTAGGGAGGCCGGCAGGGAACAGTGGGAAAGGACACCGAGGTAGGCAATTATCTGGAGCTGGGCCCCCTCGCTGGGAGACTGGTGTTTTCTCGCAGCCACTGAAGGATTTTCTTGGCCACCTGGTCCATCAAGTGGGCCACTGATACCCAAACTCCAACCTTAGTATAAATAATAGCATTTTAAGTATGTTTTTATAGTCCTTCATGTTTTCCATGGTCAATCAACATAGATTGATTAAGCTCTGATTGTGTGCCAGCAGCCGTGTTGGGGGTGGCCTCTGAGGACTACTCACCCCGATCACCCCTTGTGCTGGCTCCCTGCTCCCCACTCATTGCACTGCCAGGGAGGGAGGAAGGTAAACGGCCCCAGGATGCTGGTGACACTGGTGCAGCCCCTGAATGTTCTTATCCAAACAGCAGAGTCCTGTTTACCCCAATGCAGAAGGACTGGAGTCACTGTCTCACATGTCCCTGTTCTTTGATAAAAAAGGAAGAAAAAGCTTGTCCACTGTGTGTACTTTAAAACATGTAATAGGACATAAAAAGGATTTTCTGCTTTCTGAGAGGGGAGAAAACTGGTGTTTTCCTGCTGCTGGACTCAGGTGGGGACCCTCTCTGCCAGCCACACGTTGCTGATCTGCCCTTTTCCTCGACTTTCCCATACTCAGAAGTCCAGCTGAGACAGACAGTTGTTAGGGTATGTGTTTGTGTGTTAGAGACAAAGAAAGTTCTAGAAATTTCTAGAAGATCAAGCACCTCTGGCTGGAGTGTGCACAGGTGGACTGGATATGCATAAGAGGGCCCCCCCATCCTCCCTCCAGCTTCTGTGACCCCAGAGCTGACCTGCACAGACAGGTCTCTGTGCCCTCTGCCTTCTGGGAGGGCTTGCCCAACATGGCTGTGTGCAGGAATTGAAAGATGGCAGCAGCATGAGGTTGGAGCACTGGTGCTGTGTGTGTCCACCCCACAGGGTGTCCCTGGCTTGGCCACATCCCCCCATCAGCGATCATAGCTCCTGTCATGCAGTTGTCTCCACTCTCATTGTTCCTTGAAGCCTGTAGCAGGAACAGCTTGTGGGCCCTGTGCCACCTGCTTGGTCACCCCAGATGCTACTTAAGTTACCCCATGGACAGTGCCATCACACCATCTGTTTCTTCACCTGGACCCTCCCTGGGGCAAGCAGGGCTGGTAAAAAGGAGAAAATAAATCACATCCCCATTGCACATAAGTAGTTTTGCACTGAGGAACCTTTTCTGGGGAGTAAAAGAAGTCTGAGGTTTGGACCTGGAAGGCCTGGAGCTGAGAGGTCAGACATGTAATTGGTTCTGCTAGAAATTACAAAACACATCTTTTTCATTTTTTAAAATTTATGTAAATTTACTTATGGTAAAATACACTGGTTTTAGTGCACAGTTCTGAGAATTTTGAAAAACAAAATCACCCATGGAACAACTACCATAAGCAGACCTGGAACGGCTCCCCCATCCCCAAATCTCCCTGTGTGCCTTTGATGCTGCCACTCCAGCCCCTCCCAAGGCCTGACAGCCATGAGTCTCTTTCCTGACCCTGTAGCCCCACCTCCTTAATGGTAGGATATCTACTTACATTATTGGGGATTTTTTTCTACATGGGAGCTCTTTCTCCCCTGCCCTACTTCTTAGTTTATTAATTTAGAATCCACGGGTACTTATTTCAGATGCTGGGTTACAGTACAACACTACTGCAGTTTCTTGCTCAAACTGCTCCAGCACTGGCAGCTGGGCGCTCTCTAAGTTGCTCTTTTGACATATTTCCATTATTGTGCTTTCCCCTCATTTCTGAGCATTTTTTATTGCTGGCACTCCAAGGTGTTCCGGGTTTATATTGTATATTTCCTTCCAAGCCCTTCCACCCTCGATTTCTCTAAGGAGCCCTGGTTCCTTTCATCAGAGAATTATATTGTAGACTAAGATCTGAGTGCTAAGTGTGCTCATCGCTACCTGGGGCGTCATTTCTCTCAGGCCTTCTCAGCTGGCACTGAAAGACATGGATGCCAACCCATGTGTGACCACGTACACACGTGTCAGTGGTAGCTCTGTGTGTGACTATCTGAGTTCATACCGATGTCACCAACTCCCACCTGTCACCACAGGGGCCCTGTTGCCCACTTCCCGTGCCTCTCTGTGCTCTCCTACTCCCAGAGTGACAGATCTTGTCCCTACCATTTGCCATCCATTTGCTTAACTGTTCAGCTCTACTATGCACGTACCACAGTCTTCTGTCAACCTGTGTTTGTTGGGAAATAACTTTATTAACTAGAGTGCAGCCTTATGCACAATTCCTTTTGCCTTCATTCTTAGAAATTCCACATTTTGCTTCTCCACCTTCAGTGAACTGTTTCATGTTTATAATACGTTTAGGGGTTTTGGGGGGTCAGTCAGCATTCTTTTTTGGGATCCCCTAAACTCCTTAATACCTCTAAAACAATTCACATGCATTAAGATACATTCTTTGCGCTGTAAAATTTATGGATTTTTATACATGCATAATGCCACAAAACCACCATTACTGCATCATACAAAAGGGTTTCACTTCCCTAAAACGCCCTGTGCTTCACCTGATCTTCCCCCTCCTCCACCTTCTCCCCTGGAAACCACTGATAATTTTACTGTCTCTGTAGTTTTGCCTTTTCCAGAATGTCCATCATGAAGGTTAATGACTTGAGGTCAGAGTACTGAGATGCATGGGCTGAGTGACGGGAACTCCACTCACCCAGGCTGACCTGGCCACGGCCACCGCAGAGTGCTCCACAGCAGAGACCAGCACGGAGTCCCTCATCTGACACCAGTCCCTGTGGTGTGACAGGCCAGCCTCCTGGTGGCGAGCTGATTACACTCCATCATGTAAGGGGAAGTATTTTTCTCTTACTGGAATAGACACCTATTTTAAATTTGGATATGGATTTGCTTTCCCTGCCTGTCCTGTTTTTGCCATAAGTCCCATCCGTGGGCTTATACGGTGCCTGTCTCATCCCCCATGATGGTATCTAATAAAGCCGTGCTTCTGGTCAGGAGACTCACTTCATGGCAGGTGACATGAAGGAATGGGTTCATGGAGTTCACTGTTCTTAACATGTTCCCTACCATCCTGAAGAAGCTGGCTCCATGGCATTGTGGAATGGCTGACTCAATGTCAGCACCAACTACATAGCAATACCTTCTTGGAGGGCTGGAGAAAGGTTCTCCAGAGGGCTGTGTATGCTCTGAATTAGTGCCCAATGCATGGTCCTATTTCTTCTAAGATGGAGTCATGGGCCAGAAGTGGAAATGGGAGAAGCACTAATCACTGTTACCCCGGTAACGTACTAGCAAGATTTTGTTTCCTGCTCCCATGACCTTTTTCTTTACTGGCTTAGAGGCCTTAGCTCCAGAAGAGAAATACTCCCACCAGGAGACAAAACAGTGAGTTCATTTAACTGGAAGTTAAGTCTGCTGCCCTCTCATTTTAGGCTCCTCGTGAATCAACAGGAGAGGAAGGGAATTACTGTGACAGCTGGGGTGGTTGGAGTTCTGCCCCATGTTGTATGTAAGGAAGAGTATGTCTGGTATACACGAGGTGCCTTGGGACACCTTAGTATTACCTACCATGCCTCATGGTTGAGGTCAACAGAAAACTACAGCAACCCAATCTGGGCAGGACTGCTAATGACCCGGACCCTTCAGAAGTGAAGATTTATGGGATGGCACCAGGTAAGAACCATGACCAGCCAAGGTGCTTACTGGAGGCAGAAGGAATACAGGATGGATAGGAGCAGAGCGTAGTTATAAATGCCAGCTACAACAATGTGACCGGTTAAAGAGACACAGAATTTAATCACAAGTGTTTCAGACTCACAGAATTTAATCACAAGTGTTTCAGACTCATTTTGCTGTGAAAGTTTCTCTGTCTCTCTCTGTGTACAGCAAATATCTTGGTTTTCTTCTCCCTCTTATTTTGTTGTCATATAACATGAGATGTGTCAATTTGCTGTCACAGAATCTAAGCTGTGTTAATTCTGCCTCATCTGGGACGTCAGGGAGAGGAGTAAACATCACTCACGGATGTAAGTATCCTCCTTCCGGGGAAAGGGTTAGTGCAGGTTTTGTCGTATGAAAGATGGTTGTGTCATGTTAGGCAGTGGTGAGACCTGGATATTGTCTTTATTTGGGGATTAAGTATGATGTAAGGAGATATATACATGAGTGCCGAGTTGACAAGGGTGGACTTGTGATGGCTAATTTTATAAGTCAACCTGATCACTGGGTGGCTGGAGCTTTGATAGACTGAGTAACGTGTGATGTCTCCCTACGGGGCGGGCCTCATCCTATCAAATAGAAACCCGTCTCTGTCTCTCTACACGTGTACACAGATATGCACACACATATACACATGCACATGGAATGAGTGTAATCTCTCCTTTTTACCATTAAATAATGTTTTGTATATAGATGTACTAATTTTTTTACAGATGAACCTTTACTACTGTGAGAATTCTTTGTAATTTTCTGTGTGAAGCGCCACGTCATTTGTGAATAGAGATGTCTTTATTTTTTCCTTCTCACCTGGATGCCTTTTATTCCTTTTACTGATCCTGTTGCACTGGCTGGAACCTCTAGAATGACACTGAATTTGTAGAAACCCTGCTCTGTGCCACATGGGGCCCTTTGGGGAAGGCTGGATAGAAAACTTATGGTGTGTGACCGGCAGTGATGTGGGCCCTTCCACGGTGCGTGATGCCTTCCCTTCAGATAGGAGGCTTCAGTGTTAGACCTGGGTGAGGGAGCAGGGTGACTCAGGGATGTTTCTTCTCACTGCATACAGAAATTTGCTAGTTGTAGGTGTCCTCTATTTCATCCATAGGAAACATTGGGTAAATCAGTTATCACCATATCCCCTGCAGAACAAGACAGATCACCACACTGACGCTGCAGCCCATTGTTGGGGTGGCTGTGCCATCCTTGATCTTGAAGGCACAGTGCGGCTGTTTGGCCTCAGCCACTCTGGGACCCCCTTATCTCCGCTGGAGTCAGGTCAGGGAGTTCATGTCAGGGGCACACCTCTTCTTTCAGTGTTGTATGATCACTTACAGGGGTTTTCAGGGATGCTGATTTTTGGTTCCTTGTTGAACGTCCTTTGGGCCCATCTGAGGAAATGGTCAAGATGAAAATGGAGGGTTCTACACAGTAACACCCACTCTTTTACCCCCATCTCCCTAAGCTTCCTTTCTTCACACTCTGCTGCAGAAATTCTGACATTGTGACCTTATTGAATGTAGGTCGCTGCTAAATCCAAGTTGCAGGCAACGAATAAAGCCAACTAATAAAGCCACTGCAGCTGTGAAAGCTAGAACATTAAATCCTGAGTTTGGTAAAAGTATTGCCATATTGGCAAGTTCAGCTCGATCCAGTCATATTTTATCCTCATTATTCTGAGACCTTTAAAGTCCACAAGTTCTTTAGGGTTCTGCCAGAACAAATTATTGCCATGATTTTGGTGCATAAATCATTTCTGTCTACTGAAGACCTTGCAGTTGCCCCCCCTCCACTGGCTTATTCTGGGTCTGAGTTACAGAACTCGAGGCAGTGAGAGGCAGTGAGGAGGGGTAGGTGTTTCACCAATTTTCCCAAGTGAGGTGACCACGGACTCTTTAAACACGAGTGGAAGATAAATTCTACAAAGAGTCCAGAGTCTGCCCCATGGCAGACCCTTGTAGGGGTTCAACAGTCTAGGGCATGCAATGTCCTTCCACCAATAAAAAATTGTTTTATCTCATGCCTCCTACCACCATAGAAGAATAAAATAGGCAAAAAAAGCTGTATTTTATTTTTAGGATTTTTTTTTGAGACAGGGTCTCTCTCTGTCTCCTGAGCTAGTGCAGTAGCATCATCACAGCTCATTGAAACCTCAAACTCCTGGGCGCAAATGATCTTCCTGTCTCAGCTTCCAGAGTAGCAGGGACTATGGGTGCATGCCAGCATGCCTGGTTAATTAGTAAAAAAGAAAGACAAATTTTGTCGAGACCCGGTCTCACCATGCTACCCAGGCTACTCTTGCAGGCCTGGCCTCAAGTGATCCTCCCACCACAGCCTCTCTAAGTGTTAGGGTTGCAGGTGTGAGCTACTGTGCCTGGCTTCTCTTTGGAATTTGAAAACCTCTTATACTGTGCTGAATGCTGCCTTGACCTATATGTCCTGTGATTTGCAGGGAGGTCAGTTTGGAGAGAAACCCAGAACTAGAATGGGCTCTCCAGTGTGACTTCAGGGAAAGTTGCTCCCCCCTCTGTAGGACCCTGCAGATGCGAAGCTTTTGGTGGGTCAGGGTATACTGCGGTGATTCTTGCAAGCCCAGTAGGTGAGCTGCGAGGCAGCCCACTGCAGTTCTGATCATAGCTGTGCTTTCCGTACACATGGGCACGTCCCAGTTGAAGAGCAGCCCCTGGCATGCTGCCAGGCCCTGGTGGAGCCAGAGCAGCTAGTCTTGGGATATCAAGTGACCCTGTGGGCCAACTGTCCATCACGACACAGAGAATGTCAGACTCGCCAAGTCATCAGATAAGCAAACGCATAGCCATTGACTGGGTGATGGAAATGGTACATATGTGGGAGCAGGTCCACAGGGCACAAAAAACACAAGAAGAGGTGACCGAGGCTCCCGCATCACCCACTTCTTTTGCACTGATGCTTCTGTTACCTTCACTCATAGCCTCCCGGGGCCCCTAGTCACAGCTGACGGATGATGAAAACACTCAGGCTTAGCCCAGAGATGGGTGAAGCAGAAACGTTAAGGGATAAAATCAGACTGTTCCTACTTGGTGGCCACACTCGGGGTCGCCCTAAAGACTGACAGTGAAAGGAAATTGCTCCTGTGGTGAATTGCAGGCAGTAGTCTCGGCCCTTCATTGTGTGGAGGGAAACACACAGACTGGGGTGGCTGGGAGGGTGTGGTTGGTGGCCTAGGCCTCGAAGAAGGAAGACAGGAAGGTTGGAAGTGATGAGGGAAAGACGCACAGATGGACCCGTGGGAGTAGCTACAAAGCGAGCAGAGCCTCAGTCTCATGTCACTTCCCCTGAGGACAGTCGTTGGGTGACTCACCAGACACTGCCAGGCAGCTGTCTCCCTCATCTCAGTGCTTGACCCGTGTAGCGTCTCAGTTTCCCCAGGGTAGTGTCTGGTGACTGTCACTCCTACAACTGCCACCGATAAGTGGCCCTGGCACATTTGCACTAGTCCCAACCTCTCTCTCTGTCTGCAGGAATGTGCCCTAAGCCCACCAGACATGTCTGTCTAGGCACATTCACTGCACACACCTGCTGTGCCACATTCCAAACTATCTCTCCCCATGTGTCTCCCCAGCTGTCAAGGTTGTCACGCTCAGCCCGTGACATCCAGGGCTTCTTGATTTCTTCTCTTGCTTCTGCACAGCCAGTGATCACTTCTACCTCTGAGGGTCTCGCCAGCTTGTCCCCTCCCTTTAATTCCTCTTGCACTTGGCCCAGGCCAGCTCTTCCTCACCCTCCTTAGTGTTTAACAAGTTTCCAAACCACATGTTTTTGCCTGGAGCATCACCCCTGCCCTCCCTTGTCATGCTCACCATTCATTGTTACCCAAGTTTTTGTTCTAAAATACCTCAATCATTCATTCAGAAAGTGTTTGTTGATTACCCCTTTGCTCTAGAAGCAATGCAAAGAGACACGATCCAAACTCCATGGCTTGGTTTTCCAGAATATTCCCAAGCTGTTGCTAGCTGTCTCTTTGGATCTTGTTCTCAACATTCACATTCTGGGGGCGGAGCCGAGATGGCAGACTGTGGCCAGATTTTTGCAGAGGCTCCTGTCCAAAAGGAGGCTGAAAGGACAGAAGTTTAGCAAATTAGCTGATGGTTTGGAGCAGAGCCAAGAGAGAAGATTGAAGAGCTCACTTCAACCTTCCTGAGGCGAGCTGCAACCCCCAAAATACAACCAAAAGGTACAAAATCCACCACCAAGTGGACAGAAGTCCCCTCCCCTACAACAAGGGCTCACAGTTTACTCCATGAAAACAAGCAAGCAGAGTTCAAACTTACTCCCACTCTATTCCATGGGAGAGACCCCCTAAAAACTGAACCTCCTACCCCTGCTGGCACGCCACAGCACCCTCCGGCCAGGCATAAAACTGTAAAACTGTATAAATCTGTATATATTCCCTACCTGCAACATTGAACTCCGAGGAGTCCTCACCCACACACTCCAAGATCTGGAGGTTTATTACCTATAGAGTCCTGATTCTTGGGCTTCTCCTTGAGAGAAGTGGAGGGAGAAAGGGTTGGTGCTGTTCTGTGCTGACTGTGGTGTGGGTGTGAGGAGAGGAGAGTCAGCTTGGGGGACACCAGTGCAGAAACGGTGGCATCCTGAGTGGCAGGCTGACGCTATTCCAGCCCCACCCCTTTGGGCAAGCAGAGGTTCCGGACAGCAGCCACAGGCAGGGTGCACATAACTTTCTTGGGTGGAGCGCCAGCCCTCAGGGGGTTAATGTGGCTGAGACAAAGGCAGAGCACGGGCAGAGGCTAGAATTGACACCTGAGTGTAAAGCTGAATGCAACCTCTAATTTACAGAGAAATCTAGCCAGACAGAAGCCTAACTTAAACACGCAAGGCCCCCCTGCTGAACTCAGGTCTCTGGCTGATTTTGCCAGTCGTAAACCCCGGGAGCAGTGGCTTACTGGAGCGAATAGGGTCACGGACCTGGGGGACCACGAGTGATTGGGTGTAAGGTGGGGAAGGAGGTATTAACCTTCCCAGACTAACCCAGTTGCCGAGTGGATCCCTTTGCCCTCACACAGTGGGGCGGGCCCCAAAACTGTTTGCTAGAGTCACGCCTCACAGGCAGCAGGCTCCTGCTCTGGGCAGGCCCAGAACTGCTTGCTAGTGCCACAGGTGTCCCGCAGGCAGAGGCAGAGGAATCCTCCATTCCAGGTAGACCCAAAAACAGCTTGCAAGAGACGCACACACCCCACGGGGGCCAGGGGAGGTGTTCCCCGCTCCAGACTCCCAAGCTGGGTGGGCCTAGAACTGATTGCTAGAGCCACGCTCACCCTGCAGGTGGTGGTGGAGGGGTCTACCACTCTTGGAGGGCCCAGAACTGTTTGCTAGAGCCACATACGT
The DNA here is from genome assembly GCA_963574575.1 of Galagoides demidoff. Lineage (NCBI taxonomy): Eukaryota > Metazoa > Chordata > Mammalia > Primates > Galagidae > Galagoides > Galagoides demidoff. The sequence continues at coordinate 75 of CAUYQV010144532.1, read as the reverse complement.
CCCTCGGACAGAGGTGGAGGAGGCCCCTGCTCCGGGCTCGCACACTGGGAGGGCACAGATTGGCTTGCTAGTGCC
>CAUYQV010144530.1:0-48739 GCA_963574575.1 Galagoides demidoff | reverse complement strand
GACAAATATCTGGTTTTTTTGTTTGTTTGTTTGTTTGTTTAGAGACAGAGTCTCACTATGTGGCCCTTGGTGGAGTGCTGTCAAGTCACAGCTCACAGCAACCTCCAACTCCTGGGCTTAGGCGATTCTCTTGCCTCAGCCTCCCGGGTAGCTGGGACTACAGGTGCCCACCACAATGCCCAGCTACAGATATCTGTTTTATTTATTTATTTATTTATTTTTTTGAGACGGAGCCTCAAGCTATCCCCCTGGGTAGAGTGCCATGGCATCACAGCTCATAGCAACCTCCAACTCCTGGGCTCAAGCAAGTCTCCTGCCTCAGCCTCCCAAGTAGCTGGGATCACAGGCGCCCGCCACAACGCCCGGCCATTTTTTGGTTTCAGCCATCATTGTTGTTTTGGCGGGCCCGGACTGGGGATTCGAACCCGCCACCTTAGGTGTACGTGGCTGGCGCCTTAGCCAATTGAGCCACAGGCCCCGAGCCCAGATATCTGTTTTATAAAAACACATCAGACATATTTTGAGGGATTCCTACCAGAAAGACATGTGACTCACTTCTGCTGGTTTATACTTGTGCATCTTGTGAACTGCATATATGATTGTTTTGTTGTTAGGAAGCCAGCTCAGAGCCTTATGTTCAGTCGCCCTTTATTAGGGATATAATCCTCATTAGTCATATATACTTAGCTTATTATTGATTTATACGTAGGGACTAACTCCATGGCATCCCATTTTAACTTTTCACTCTATTTCTACTCTCCGATTTCCTTTTTTAGCTATCTATATATCATCTATCTATCATTTATCTATTTGTCATCTGTTTTCTACACATCCGGATATTCTTTATTGAAAATCATCATTGGAAGATACAAATATGAACCAAGTCTTCAAATAAATATTCTAGTATGTTCTAATTTACATAAAGTGCCTAAAATCACACTTTCCACATAGAAGGTACTCAAAGGTTTCCTCATTGGCTCCAAAGAGTTTCAAAGCACTGAAAAATGCCAGAAAAAAAGGGCTATAGGTCAGAGGTAATTAGCCTCCTAAAGGAACCAAAATAGGCTTCTGTTCAAGGTTGAACATAATAATGTGGTACTCCTCATTGCTGGCCTTCATTTACTCTTAGTGAGTCATAACTTTACAACCCCAGGTAAATAGAATGAGGCAACATAAGGAATATGTTTCCCTTCTGTAATCCTCACATCCAGGATGGGAAAGAGAACAGCGTTTTACACACATAACAATACCCAGGTGCCAGTACGTCTGCTCACCTGCTAGAGAGCAGCCACCAAGGAGCATTGATCTCTCTTACCTCCACCTGAGAAAGGTTAGTGCCACGGGATGTGCACAAGAGGAAGGTCAAGGAGCACGGATTGCTGGTCTCTGCTGCATGTCAGAGCAAGACAACTGAAATGCACCAGGAAGGTCAAGAGCAGTGGAAGCGGAAGAGACGACTCAGTGTGTGTGTGCGAATGTTTATGGGATCTGAGAAAACCTGAGCGCAAATGTCAGTCTTTGTGACCTGATCCCATGTGACTCAATACAGAGGTGAAATCAAGGTGCTCCCATGGAGGAGTTCAAAGTAGAGACTCCTGAAGAAAAGACTGCAACCAGCCAAGACATCCAGGTACCAGCAGTAAGGAAATCTGTAAGTAAACTTTTCATACTAGCAGTGACAAAAGATCATTTAAAGTTGGATAATGTAAGAAACTTAAAATGGGTTGTTACCGTTTTGCATTTTTTATATATCAAAACTTTTTGTCACTTATTTTCCTTTACTTCAGTGATTTCTAAATGAAGATATATGGTTGCTAAGGTGTCTACAATTTAAAATATGTCTGAAAACATTTCTTTGACAGTAACAATTATTGTGCTAGGAAAAAGGTAAACACAACTAAAATTGAGAGGGACATGGAGGAAGAAGCCCAGGAAAATGATGGTTTAAAAAGAACAAAAACAAACACCAACCACTTACAGTTATTTTTAAAAGCCCACAAAAGTATAATTCCTTTATTATCATCATCAGACCTTCTTACAGCTCAGTATTTTTTAGGTCAATTAGTCAAATCATCGCTAACGCTTTCACCAACAGAACATCATGACTGAAGTTATCCTTCAGTCTAAGAACTGCTACTAAGGATAAAAATTTAGAATACTAAGAATTTTTTTCCTAAAGCGATTTACAAATCTCTCTACAGATCAATAAAAGGCTATCTCTTCCCACTAATCTGCTCGTGTTCTACTGCGTGTTCACTAACACATCTACAGTATAGTCTAGGGGAATGGAAAATGATTGAGATGGAGGAAGTCTTCACAGCTGTCCATGTCTAATATAAAACAGAAAATATGCGTAAGAAAATTATTTCTGCCTATATATTTTCAATTACAATGCTGAACTGCCTATAGAAAATTTGATAAATGGAAAAAAGTAAACAATAACAACTACATGAACCCAACACTCTAAAAATCCCATCATTCTCATGGGTCTACCTTCCATCTTTTTCATGTGCAAGTCCTCAAGACGTAAAGTGACTCTTGAGTAGGTTTGTTCATTTGACATTTCCTCATGTGGAGTGTGCCAATCACTGCTTACGCATTAAAATACCACACCCAATGAATGTGCTGTAACTTAATCAATGTTTTTCCATATAGCTTCTAGGTTTTTTATACTGAGTGTTTATTATTATTATTATTACTATTATTATTTATTGTTTCAGGTTCATGGATGGTACAATGAATAAGGTAACACTGTTTGCATTTGTTAAGTAAAGTCCCTCTTATAGTTGTGTCTAGCCTGGGCCATATACCGTAACTTCCTACCCTCTGACTTCCTTCCCTTTCGTCACTCCCTCAGTCCCTGGCTCCCCATCTTGAATTGATTTGAGTTTTTTACTTATAGGAGTATTAGATTGTCTACTGGCTTCATATCTGAATTGAGTACATTGGATTCTTGCTTCTTGTGATACTTTACTAAAAAAAATGTGTTCCAACTCTATCCAGCCTAATACAAAAGATGTAAAGTCTCCATCTTTTTAATGGCTGAATAATATTTCATGGTATATATCTGCTTGTTAATCCATTCCTGGGTTGGTGGGCATTTAGATTATTTCCACATTTTGGTGATTATAAATTGAGCTTTGATAAACAGTCTAGTACAAATGTTCTTACAGTAAAACCAATTTTTTTCTTCTGGGTAATGCTTAGTCATGGGGTGGTAGGATCAAATGAAATGTCTAATTTGAATTCTTTGAGGATTCTCCATACTTCCTTCTAAAAAGACTGTATTATTTGGGTGGCACCTGTGGCTCAAAGGAGTGGGGTGTGGGCCCCATATACAGGAGGTGGCAGGTTCAAACCCAGCCCTGGCCAAAAACTGCAAAAATAAATAAATAAATAAATAAATAAATAAATAAATAAATAAATAAATAAAGACTGTAATAGTTTGCAGTCCCACCAGCAGTGTAAAAGTGTTCCCTTCTCTCTACATCCATGCCAGCATCTGCAGCTTTAAATCTGATGTGGGCCATTCTCACTGGGGTTAGGTGATACCTCAGATTGGTTTTGATTTGCATTTCTCTGACGATCAGGGACGATGAACATTTTTCCTTGTTCCTTAGCCATTCGTCTGTCTCCATCAGAGAGGTTCTGTATGTGTTTTTGCCCAGTGGTAGATGGGATTGTTTGTTCCTCTTTCATTAACTAATTTGTCCTCTCTGTAGATTCTAGTTATCAACCCTTTGTCAGATTCATACTCTGAAAATATCTTTTCCCTACTTTAGGATTATTAAGTAATGATGAAGAGAACTTCTGCATGTACATTTAAATAACAGATTTTGGATTATTGACTAAGAATTTCTTCAAACACTTTAGATTTTAGGATTTCTTTCCAAAGAGTTGCATTTATTACTAAAGTCATCTGTATTTATGAGGTCAACAGTTTCAGGCCAATATTTGATAATATCTTAATATTAATAGAATATAAACATGCTTTCTGCCTATTTGGTATAGGATATAAAAATAAGATATTAGCTTTCCTTTAAATTTTTTCAAAAACTAGTAAGTTTGAAAATTTTTTCTATGTTCTTTATTAATTATATATCTTATCTCATGAATCTTCAGACTATAGAGGTGGTATGATTTTTTCCTTTAAAATTTAATTTAGCCTTTATTAAAAAATTAAATTCACCACATTTTTTATATTCTCCATAAATCTATTTCTAGCCTTTCCAAATTTGAGTTATTATGTACATAAGTTTTATAATTTATGCAGATGAATCTATTTGTTGGCCTTGTCTTTCTTTAAAAATGCTTTTTGATAATGATAACATTCAATGATACGATAGTTTCAGTTTCCACTACCTTTTTTGTTTGAAAAAATTGTTTTTCCTTTAACTTATGCAAAGAGATATCTTTGCTTTTGTCTTTTGGCTACTTTTAAAAATTAATTACTTATAGAAATTTGATAAAAATTCAGTTTTATTTTCATGTACATTTATTTTTATTTCTTTTCATATCTCTTCTTTTTGAAAGTTGTTTTTGTGGATAGTACGAGATATTTTTATATTTTTCCTCTGTAGTTGCCACCTATTATCATATAGCACATTGTAAATTAAAAAAATCCTTTCTACACATTGTATGAAAACTTCTATCATACATATTGAATTATTGTACTTATTTGGTTCCATTTTTTATTTATAGTTATATTCTAATTATATAAGTACAGTTTGTTGCTATGCTATGTGTAGGTAGCAACAATACACTGATAATAATTTCTTATCTGTTAGGTAATGGCTAATGGTCAAGTTGGGGCTTTACTTGGCTGGCTCTTGGCTGACCCTAAGTTTTCAACAAATTAAAAGATATCATCTTCAACATTTAAATTGAGTTATTTTTCTATTTACAAAATGAAAATAACTCCTTATTAAACCTACGTATAAATATTTGTTTTCCTTTGATAAATAATCAGTTTAAAATAAGCCTGAATTTCATATCATCACAGCTGTGAGCCTGAATTCTGAAGCCAGATTGCCTGAGCCCAACTCTCTGGTCATCTACTGACAGGCAGGATAGTTTGGGAAAATTATTTAACCTCTTACTGCACTCTCACAAGTGAAAGGGCAGATAGTAATACTCATTTTGTGAGGTTATTTTAAGGATTAAATGAATTATAGTAGTATTTACGCCTTTTTACTTAGTTTGAGAGGAAGAGAGGAAAACATGTCAACTAAGCCTTAAAGAAGTTTACCAGTAAGTTAAATCTCAAAATATAAGTAGATGCTCACCATTCAAATGGTCCATGTTGACACACAACTTTTTGTAGTTGGTGGTAGCCTAGATAGCAAACAAGCTCTATGACGTACTTGTAGAGGCTCAGCCCAGCTTGGCTGGGGCATGTGAGATGTTGTTTCTTATCAGTAGTTCTGGGCTGATGATAATGTCAAAATTACCTTTGAAACTTACCTCCTTTCAGTATAATTAGGATGCCTAGAGTACCCCAGTGTTGAGAGTTTAAATAGAAAAAGACCTGATAAAATAATTTACACAAAAATTAGTTTATGTTAAGAGTATGTTAGTCTTTCCGAGAAGGATCTTATATATGCTTTCTTTTTAAAACACATTTTGGAGGTAATTGAAATTTTAAAACATTATCTTCCAGAGCAGTTTAACCTACCATTTTTTCTGAGTTTCTCTAAGCAGTCCATCTGGTCAATGTGAAGCAATGTTCCTAGAGTTTATTAGCTTAGCTTCACTCAGGCATACTTCTCTTGAGTTGATTTAGCTAATCCTTAGCTTTCACTAAGAATTGATATGGTATAGCTATTTGAAAGACATATTTGTATTTCTCATGAAACCCTGGTTGTAGGCATTGTACTTCTGGTAATAAGTATTCCTTAAATATGAATCTGTATGAGAAAATTTCTCAAATTTTTAGCACCAGGAGCAAAGCATTGTCTCTTAAGACAAATCAAGAAGTGCCTTTTTATTAGGCCATGGAAGTTGTAAAACCCATGAGTTTCTTAGTTACCATTAAATATAGAGGTAAACTTGGTGTTCTTTTTTATTAATACAGTTTACCTTTTGCTTCGCATACAAATACTTACTACCTAAATGGTTTCTGATCTGTACTAAATTTTAAAAACTGTATTACCTTAATTTTTTTAAATCTATAAGCTACTTTTAAAGGCATACAGGAATGAATGAAATACATTCTCTGTAAGGTGACTACCCAGGGACTGTAGCAAACTGGTCAACATAAGGAACTTCCTTTGAGTACAAGTGGTGAGTGTCTGGTCTATGAAAATTAGGTCAACTTCAGGAAGTGGTCAATAATGGGCATTCTACTGTAGTTATTATCTGAATTCCTCATTTCACCCTTAGTAAATATTAATTTTTAAAGAAAAATTGTAAAAATTTTTTTCTCTCTACGTGAATTTAAATCTCCTATAAGTAGTACAGAATTTCTTGTTTTATATCTTCTATATACCTCAAGTACTCAGTAGTTAACTTGATTGATTGATAGCTATCTTTTAAAAAAAGATGCCTGGAGAGGATTTTTAATGATGGACTTCTATTAAAAAATGATGGGCTAATAATAGTGGAAATCTTAGATGGAGAGAATCTGTTATTTTCAAATTATTCCACGATGGACTATGTCTATCTTCTCTTGTATATGAAAACATATCCAGGTTCATCATTCATTAAATCAGGAGAAACTTTGATAGGGTCCAGCTCTCTCATTTCCAATTCGGAAACCGAAGCTCAGAGAGCTAATTGCATTTGCAGAAATAACATGCTGAGTCATCATAAAGTTAGGAATGGGATTTAGGCCTCCCCATTTGCCAGTCATGCTGTGGGATGCCAATCCATTTATTCACTTTCTGCTTCCACACAATAGCAATGACTTGAATAATTTTCAAGTCTTGAAATCCAGCATGACCCTAAATCAGAATCTCCATTCATAAAACCTTAAGCTTTAAAAACTCACAACCAGCATCATACTTAATGGTGGAAAGCTGAAAGCATTCCCTCTAAGAACTGGAACAAGAAAATAGCACTCATATTTACAACTTTCAGTCAACATGGTCCTAGAAGTCTTAGCTAGAATAATCAGGTGAGAGAGAGAGAGAAAAAAAAAGGAACCTAGACCGGAAACAAAGTCAAATTAACCCTATTCACTGATAATAGGAAATCTCTAAAGACTACACCAAAACAACCGTTAGATTTGATTGATGAATTCAGCAAAGTTTCAGTACACAAAATCAATGTACAGAAATTGGTAGCATTTCTATACACTAATAGCAGTCTAGCTGAGAACCAAATTAAGAAGGCAATCACATTTATAATCACTGCAAAAAATAAAATACATAGAAGTATATTTAAGCAAGGAGGTAAAAGATAACCACAAGGAAAAGAAAACACTGAAGAAAGATTTTATTGATGACACAACAAATGGAAAAACATCTTATGCCCTTGGACTAGAAGAATTAATAACAGTAAAATGACCATACTGCTCAAGCCAATCTATAGGTTCAATGCAATCTTTATCAAAATACTAACATTATTTATCAGAGAATTAGAAAAAACAATTGTAAAGTTCAAATGAAATCAAAAAAAGAACCCAAATAGCCAAAGTAATCTTGGGGGAGAAAAAAAACCAGCTGGAGGTATCAAATTACTTGTCTTCAAATTATATTACAAGGCTATCATAACCAAAACAACATGGAAAGGGTATAAAAATAGACATAAAGATCAATAACCAAAAATAGAGAACCTAGAAATTAAGCCACAGACTTACAGCCAATTGGTCTTTGACTAAGTTGGCAAGAACATACACTGGGAAAGGGACATGCTTTTCAATAAATGGTGCTGAGAAAATTGGAATGCCAGATGTAGGAGAGTGAAACTAGATGCCTATCTCTCACCATATTCAAAAATAAACTCCAAATAAATTAAAGACATGAGCGTAAGACCCGAAATTATAAAAATACTAGATTTATAACTATGGAAACTTTTCTCGATATTGGCCTAGGCAAAGGATTCATGACTTAGACCTCAATAGCACAGGTAGCAAAAATAGAAATAGACAAGTGGGACTTAAATTGCAAAGCTTCTGCACAGTGAAAGAAATAATCAACAGAGGGAACAGAAAATCTACAGAATGGGAGAAAACCCTAATAAGCTATACAGCCAACAGAGGACCAATATCCAGAATTTCCAAGGAATTCAAATAAATCTACAAGAACAATGACTACAACAAATGCAAATAAACCCATGAAAAAATGGAATAGAACTGTGCATAGACATCTTTTTCAAAAGAAGACAAATGACCAATAAGCATATAAACAAAATGTTCAATATAACCAATCATCAGGTAAATGCAAATTAAAACCAATCAGAATGGCTGTTCTTAAAAAAGGCAAAGGGTGGGGGGAAGAACAGATATTGGCAAAAATGCAGGGAAAAGGGAACCTTCATGCAAGGTGGGAATGTAAATTAGTGCAACCTCTGTGGTAAACAGTATGGAGATTTCACAAAGAATTAAAAATAGAACTACTACCTACCTAATGGAAACAAAAAATCAATGTATTAAAAATATACCAGTCTCACATATTTATTGCAGTGCTGTTCACAATAACAAAGATATGGAATCAATCTAAGTCTACATGAACAGAGGACTGGATAAAGAAAAGGTGGTACGTATACAAAATGGAATACTATTCAGCTGTCAAAAAGAATGAAACCATGTCTTTTGCAGCAATGTGGATGCAACTGGAGGCCATTATCTTAAGTGAAACACAGAACGACAAATACTGCATGTTCTCACTTATAAGTGGGAGCTGAAGACTGAGCGCACAGGAAGCAGAGTGTGAAAGACGGACAGTGGAAACTTGGACGGGTGGGGTGTGAGGGAGGAAGGATGGGGGGTTGCTGGGTGGGTACAATGTGCATTGCATTGCTCTGGGGACAGCTGCACTGAAGGCTCTGACTTCACCATGACGCAATATATCAACGTAGCAACATTGCATACATGAATGTACACACATAAAAAATAAATAAATTTTAAAAAGTCCTCGGAATCCTGACACATATAACAAAATCCTGAGCTCTCAGGGTGCTATACCTTGGGGTAAACATTTCTTTTTTTATACAATCTTCACAACTACCTTTTAAGGTAAGTATTATTATTATCCTCCTTTTAGAGAGGAGAACATGAAAGGCGGTTCTTAGATGTAGCCCCAGGATTCAGTGACGCTGTCAGACCCTGTGGGTGCTGACTCACAAGTCCAAGTGTGTCTGCACATGGACTTGTTTTTCTTTTCGGACAGCTAATGAGAGTCTTTCCCCCAAGTAAGACTAAACTACCCAAGGATCCCTCATGTGGAAGTCTCAATGGCTTCTCACCTAAGCTTTTCCCCGCCATCAAAATGGGAATTATATTTAGTTCTTCAGGGCTAGAAAGTCACAAAGGTGGAATCAAAAAGAAGATCTGATATTTGGACACATCGAGAGGAATAGTCTGAATCCCCCCCACAGAGCGATGGTATAAACAAAGTCCTGCATTAAAGGATACCTTGGCGGGAATGCAAATTTGTGATGAGAAGCATGGAAGTCTACAGGCCAGAGCAGCTGGATTATATCTTTTTTTATGGCATCCCCAACACTAGTAAAGAGTAGCATGCTAGGTATCCTCAGACTAGCAAGAATAAATAAAATCGATAACCAAGGCTGTAGTCCTTACAAGTGTCACAAACCAGAGAAATTCTCTGGCTAATAAATCCCATACCTGTGGTATCTGTGAAAGGCAGGCAGCTGTTAGTTTTTCTGATGAAGTGTAAGAAATAATGTCGGGGATGCCAAGACAATGGTTCAATCTGAGGCAGGTATATTGCTCATCTCCTCGGACAACATACCTGCCTCAGTGCCTGTGAGGTTTTTTTGGTCCTATGCAGTGCTTGTGAGATTTTTGGAACTGCAGCACAGCAGGCCTTCTGGGAATGTGAAGAATATAGTGTCTTCCCAGAGCTGAGGACACTGGCCACCAGCCTCACAGAGCTATGCACCAGCTAACGACATGCCACATAACCCTCAGAAGCTTTCAGTGTACTCAGTCGTCCGCCTTGGAGGGACTGAAAATAGTACTATTGATTTGGCTTGGTGTTTAATGTGGTTGTTAGATTTCAAATCCTGTACAATGACCAATACTTTGGATAGTACTGTAATTCTTCCAGGCTTCTCATCTCTCTCTGAAGCTTAACTACTTAGTATTTTGTATAGCATGAAATTCCAGACAGAGGAAACAAACACTTAATAAAATAACTTTCCACACGCTTTCCCATGATGGTACGAACAGGAAAACACTCCTTCTCTCATTGAGCTTCTCTGCAGGCATTCTGCCGGCTCTGTACGTCTATCGTTGTTTTTTTTTTCATAATGTGCTCTTGGCACACTTACTTTAATATTGCTAGTTTGAGAGTGTGTCTTTTTTATCCTTGTCACCAAATGTGATATTTTGAGCACTCAAGATGCACTGCAAGCTGGGATAAACTGATTTATATTGCGACTACAATGGCAAAGCATGTAAGATCGTCTACCTCTTTGAAATGAGCCTTTCGGAAACAACTTCATCTTGAAAACGTCTCTGGCTAGTCCATCCATTTTTAAGGGGGCAATCATTAATGTGCCAGGGAATACTCCTTGTACCTTTGCTGCTTATAAGCCTAGTGGTCTGGATGGGTACACCCCATTAAAAAAAGGATGCAATAATTCTATCTTGCCTTTGTCACAGACTGTGATCTCCACTACCTACACACCCCTCATTCAAGACATTCGTGAACGCGTATCCTATCAGAGAAGAGCTGGCAAAGGTTTTTCTTTTCAGTGTCCACCAGCCACTTTTCAGTCCGGATAAAGGGTGTCAGCTTGGTCAGGGGTTAAGTGCGGCAGCGATCAGGAGATTCAAGCTGACCTAGCTGGAAGGGGCTGGATGCATACGGAACCGGGCACAGCTGAAACCTGCTCCAGTGTGAGAGTGGCATGTGGAAACCAGGACAGATGGTGGGGTCAGTAAGAAGGAACTGTTTGTTGTTGCAGACTGGAGGCCATTTCTCCTGCCAGCATGACTCCACAGATTTAGCCTGGCATTGGTGACCAAGGGGAGACAAACAATGTTGTTCAACAAGCATTCTGAAAGATAGCATATGGCCAGAAAGGAATCTCCAGAGAGGACCACGATGGGTTGTGTTGCGCTACGCTATGGTAGTATTGCTCCTAAGCGGTAGGGGGCATGGTGAGTTCATCCAGTTAGACGTATAAATAGAAGACACTGAGACCAGCAGGAGAGAGAATCTGGTGGGTGTGGGAGCTGGCGAGCAGTTGTGTTGCGCGCTGCTTCTGAGATTATTTGCTTAATAAACAGCATGAGTTTCACTCGTTTGCATTTTACTCCCAGAAAATATTCATGTAGGTTAGGTTCCAGGGTGACAAAGTGTTGATAATTTTTGTTGATTTAAATATACATAGGAACTAATAAGAGAGAAGTATTAATGATGTTAGTCTAGAAGCTTAGTTAATTGGAAGTCTCTGGAGGAGTCACTCAAGATGGCGTTTGCTAATTAAGGCAATGCATTTTCCGGGGATCTCAGGAACCAAGAGCTCTTCTGCCTTTATGATGGCTCATGGGTCGCTGTGCGGCGGCAGTGACGGGCTTTCACTGATTCTGGTCATGTGGCTGACTCGGTTTGATGCATTTCATTTTCATAACAAAGGCTTGTGGGTAGTAAACATTAATTATCATATAAAACACGAAGGTAGTTACATGTGAGAGTGGCATGAAGCGTATTGGCATTTGTTTAGGGATCTGAAATTCTGTTATTGAGTTTGGTCTTTTTTTGGAAAACAAGAAATCTGCCACAGTTGCATATTTCTGCTTAAGCTTTGTGGATTCATAAATCTTAATTCTCAGTGCAGATTAATTTCCGAAGATAACTAATCCCAAGAGATTCGGAATCCTGGGATTCTGTTGCCCTGTTCTGATCCACGCCAGGTCCGGATCATCAGTGATGAACAACGTGAAGTACCTCAGGTCCCTCTCCCCTCATTTTTGATGCGATAGCAGGGTCTCCCTGATTACAAATGGATTGAGCCAGTGGCTTTTTAGAAAACTACAAAGTACTTTTTGGTCTTCTGAAAAAAATGTAATAAAAACTGAAAAAAAAAATCATGTACTCTTAAAATGGTTTCACATCATGAATATTTTAAAAGGAAACTAACATGTTATAAGAACCTAATTACCCATCTTCTAGACATGCAAAAGAACAATGAAACAGTACCACACACAAAGACTGGGTTCTATACCTGGATTTTTAAAGATCTTGAACTTCCAGTGTTTAAAACCACTCTCTTTACCACTTGGTTTAACCAACTGAACCACCATTATATTCTTGGTTTGAAGGTCATTTCTACACTAGCAGATGTTTCTAGCCTTGAAAAAAATTTTCTATGTTTATAAGCAATGGATTAAAGGCAAAAGTAGAGATTGAGAGCAAATTTAATAGCACTACTGTAATAGGATGTCATAGATATTTCTTAGTCTTTGATAGAGCTCAAGAATAAAAGAGATGTTGGTAAATGTCCTTCTTTCTAAATAGGATTGGGTAGGACTTAGTGACATGGGATTCAAACTTATTCTGTAGGTTTGAGATCTTGCTATGGGATCTGCCAAACTCTAAAGAAAGGTAGAGAAGATACTGTAAAACAAACAAACAAAAAAAGATTATTTACTGTCAGCCTAGGAAAAGTGCTGTAGTTTTCTCTTTGCTTCAGAATCTTATATTTCCCCTCCCTCAAGCCAAGAGACAGGAGTCAGTCGAAAAGCAGTCAAGAGTAGGGTGCTTGCCCAAAGAGGTGCCTGATGTTTTTTATTCTGGACTACATGTTTGTTTGCTATTTGCAAAAATTTGCCTTTTGGGATAGTTACCTTCTGAACTAAGAGTGGTCCTAGCAATCTGGACATGCACATGCCCCTGGGTGTTGGGGTGGGTAGCTGGGAAGAGATGTCTGACTATTGCCTCGAAAGGTTTCCATGTGAGAGGTTGGCTGTCAGACTTCCTGATAGTACGGTTGGGAGAGATGTCTGCACATGATGGTCGGACATAGGAACTCATTCTGGAGACACTGTGGAAAGCTGCTGTGAAAGGACTATCTTGACAGCCCTACCATGGAGAGGTGATCCCAGCAGAAAGAGGCTTGATGGGTAAAATGCTGAAGCACAGGAAATCACCGTGGGCAGAGGCAGAGGGTATCACCAGGGCTAGACAGTGGGGAGGGGGATCTCTAAAGGTCCCACAGAGCTATCCTTTAAGAAAAAGTACTAACACTTGAGCATCTGCTCTACTTGGGTTGATATTAGCACCAAACCCATAAGAGCACCATACGAGCATCTTTTAGTCCCATAGACTCCCTCCCTTCCCAGGACACTGGAAGAATCAGAAATGATACAGAGAGATGAGAGGTGGGACAGAACAGGGAGGTGAAGAAAATCACAGACCCAGTACACCCAGCCTTTCCTCTACTGCAGCTGTAAGGGCTAGTGTGGCCAAAGCAGATAATTGGTGCATAGGAGGAGAGCTAGACATTTGCTGGCCGATGTCTGTTATTTGGGAATTTTCTAATGCCTGAAAGTGATCAGAAAAGCTCTGGAATTTTATCAAAAGCAAGAGAATGAGCCTGCGGTGGGGGGGTGGGGTGGGGGACGTCTGAGAGTGAACAACATTACTTCTGGCTTATCCTGAATGTGCAGCTCATTCAGTAAACTGTCTTATCATTTTTTCTAATATTCAAGTAATTATTTTTGTGTGCATGTGTGTGTCATACCATCAAGCCAAATTTAAGTGCAGCCGAGAGTGGACCTGAAGTCTAACAGGTTTGCAGACATGTGGAGGATAGGGTACATTCACTCCTGAGTACCTATCACACTGGAAAACCCTGTCGTTATAATCCGGTAGAGCAGAACAGAGAGTGCTAAGAAGCACAGTGACCTGGCTTCATGCAGGATTAGACGTGAATTTTCTCATGCAATTTCCAGCACGTGATGGAAGTGTGATGAAGGCACGTCAGGTGGAACTAAGAATATGAGGAGCAAAGAGGGTGAAGAGGCACACAGAAGATGACCAACAGATGTCTGAGAGAGAGGAGAACTAAGGTAGGGCCCGAACCAGCTGCTCCTCCTGTCCCTGCCTCTCCTCTCTGCCCACTCCACTCCAGACAGACTGTCCTCTGCTGATCTTTAGGCCTTTTCACTGGCTGTTCCTGCTGCCTGGAAATTTCTTCTCCCGGATACCCATGTGGCTACTCCTCACTTCCTTCGCACCTTCTTTCAAATGCCACCTTCTCTTTATGGTTTAATTGTATTCCATGGTTTTGTATCTTTGGTATTTACCTCGATAGAGGGGAAGAACATTCTCTTTAGTGAAGTATCTCAAGAATGGAAAAATAAGCATCCCATGTACTCGAGACTAATTTGAAACTAGTAGATGAATGATTACAGGCTCACAGGTGAGGGGAAAATACAATTAAATTCAAGAAGAGGGGGGCGGCGCCTGTGGCTCAAAGGAGTAGGGTGCTAGCCCCATATGCTGGACGTGGTGGGTTTAAACCCAGCCCCTGCCAAAAACTGCAAGAAAAAAAAATTCAAGAAGAAGGGAGTGGGGAGAAGGGGAAGGGACTAAGGGAGCTCCCATCTAATAGGTACAAGTTCGGGGTAGATGTCACATCTCCTGGGTGAAGGACTCAAAAACAAATAGACTTTTCCTAACAAACACAAACAATGTAACCATATATACCCTCCGATTAATCTGGAAAAAACAAGGCAAAACCAGTGCCTCCTTCTCCGTGAGGTCCATACTCAGTACTCTCCAACCTGTATGCTACAGCCTGTCTCCAGACCGCAGCGCTTCCAAACTCCTTTGCCTCCTCACTTTTCCCTTTTACGCAGCAGCCCTTATCACCTCACATGCTGTCATTCACTAGCTTTATTATTCACTTTTATCTCCCTTACTGAAATGTGAGTTCTATGAAAGTGGATGGGTTCTTTTTCACTGAAATTCCCAGTGTCTGGGACAGTGCCTGGCATCTAGCAGGGATTCAAGTTATGTTAGCTAATGCATGAATGACTCAGATGACCAGCGGTTTCTGTGTTGTATTATATGGATTCCACGTGGGGCATCACAGTGGGCAGGGGAGGAGCTTCTGACATCTTGGCCATGTAGATGCAGCGCCTTTTCTACCAAACTCGGCACTCTGGAGATTCTAAAGCCACACTCAAGAACTGCTTAGTGGCTTTCAAGAAAAAAACAAGACAAGAAAACAAAACCCCAGCCGTTTTAGATCCCTCTTTGTTTGCCTGTTTGAGTGAAATGCACTGAATTAGGTTCGGAGGCACTCAAGGTTTATAATTTGTGTCTTGTTCCATATAAGGCAGGGAGGATAGGAATTTAGATACTAATGGCAATTAATTCAAAGTTGAAATAGAATCAATTTTGATGGTTCTTCAACTTATATTCGAAGTTCACTGGACCATTTTTAGCAAGAATAATCATACCGCATAGTCGGTATAAATCTGTCTTCAGTGGGACCTCACCAAATGTTTCCACCATGACATGTGAAGAACTCACTTGAGAATTTGGAAAGTAAAGAATTTTTGAAAGAAACCTTAATTTTAAAGACAGCTTAATGAGAGAAGAAGAAGAAGCCACCTTCCTTCACATCATAGTACACATATAGAATTACAGGTACATGAGAATCTTGCTTTTTCTCAAGGCCCAAAGGAAAGAAAGAAAGAGAAAAGAAATCAAACAAAAAGAAACAGGAAAGATTCCAGAGATGTTTTCAGTTACCTTTTGAACAGGTTAGTCTCAGGAAGACACACCTGGGTCAGATTTACCTCCCCCATACTGGTCTCACTTTCCTTTATCAGCAGTAGACTCAGAAAACTGTTACTCTTTTTGCAAAACTTTGCATAATAATCTGTTATTTCTTAAGTAGCGATTCTTCCTTAGCCCTTCTTTCTTGGATAAACATTTAATCTGTTCTATAAGCTAAATAATGTCCCTTCTTTATTCTCTTCCTGCTTTTGCTTTTTGGAACTTGAATAATGTTAATTCTTTAAAACCTGGCTCTTCTACGGCTATTTGGATGAATTATTTGATCAATAATTCTTTAGAGACTCAGACAAAACTTCCTAAAGATACTGCTTTCACTTTTAGTCGTTCTCTCCATAAAAAATATATGTGCACGATGGAAAATTGAGGATATACAGACGATAAAAAGAAGGAAATAAAAACGATCCAGAATTTCTGCTTTCAGAAATCTCTTTTAATTTATAGATATTATCATCTGTCCAGAAATACATGTTTTTTGAACATAACTGTCCTATAGTTTGGTTTCTTGCTTTTCAAACTTAATAAGAAGTATTCCTGAGGGCCAGTATATGTTATTTTAAAATTATTATATTTATTTTTAAAATAAGTTACTTTCATTCTACCAGGGATGTTGGGAACAAGGTATATTTTCAAATTCCTTTTTAGTAGAACAGTTATATAAGAATCCTTGGGGTGTCCTGGAATCTGCTTTAAGCACGTTGTAATATCAAATGGCCAGAGTGTGTGCAGCAGAGAACAGTTGACCACTTAGAACAAACGCTTTGAACTACAAAATAAATTAACCCAGGAAAGTGACTTGATGACCACTGACTATTACTGTTCAAGATGTCTGAACCACCTATCTACAGGTGGAAAGAAACATAAGGATGAGTGAGACTGTTGAGTGAGAAGTTTAATATCATACACCAACTAGACAGACCCTCTACCTAGTGATTCTGTGTCAAACTCCACAAAACAGTAAGTATAATCCTCATCTCTTTTCCACAAGGAGTTTCTCAGATTTTAAGTTTTCCAAACATAAAACTAAAAAAAGTAGCTCTTTTTAGTCATGAGAAATTTTTACCATACCATATTGGTTAATCCATTAACTAATTCATTGTCTCATACTTTTAGTTTCTTAGTTAATTAATTTCCTCATACTTTTAGTTTTTGAATTTTTGAAGTATTTTGAACTAAAAAGCATTTTGAACATGAATTTTACAGCCCATCATTGTAAAGCCATTTCTTAGAAGCCATCTTGGAAATTGCACTTCTCCCAGCATTTGGGCAAAGAGAATTATTCTTCATAAAGGTATAAAAGCTGCCTTTCTGCATCATCAAGAAGAGTTGTTCATCAGCCAGTGATCACGGATCCCACTATTGGACTGTTCATTCCCCGTAAAAGATCTTTCTAGCATAGGAATTATTCTTGCATGATCCTCTGGTCATCGGACTACAGTATGTATCATCATCAAACAAATATCCAAAAAGTGTAAGTCTCAGGATAATTGCAGAATGGGATTTTGACTCTCAGACCTTGGAAAAATATTCTCTGACTGTAAGACTTTTCTAATTCAAGTGACTTTTTAAAGCAAGCAGATAACAAATAGGTACGTGTCCTTAATGCAGACACACAGGCAAATGCTTTCCTTTCGGCTTCACACAGAGATAGAAGAAGAATCTTTTACGTTCTGGGCAATCAGCTGGAACTCTATTAACTGGTATATGAAGTAAGCCAAACTATAAGTTCCAGATGTAAAAGGGAACAAATACACTTCAAGAAATGAAAGGTAAAATCACAGACCCCAAACAGAGAGAATGAGCAGTAACCTAGTCATCCTCCATGAAAAAGTTCATTTTGACATTTCTGTCATATTAACAATCTGTTCCTGCTTTGGTGGCCTTGGGAGAATACACAGCAGCATACACCATCAACCTTGTTAATTTTTTATCCCCGAAGACTGCTGGGTTTTTTTTACCCTGCAACTTTTGCTACCTGTGCAAACATTAGATTCCCATCTCTATATCAAATAAGCTAAAATCAACACAGAAAAGTTGCAAAAAGCAATAGGATTGTTGAGATTTTTAGCAGGGTTGTTATGACGATGCTTCATACACCTGTCGTTTGAGTCATCATGAAACAGCCACTTCTCAGAGTCACATGCTGTGCTTTGTGCTTTTGCTAGATCAAGAAGACAGAGAACTTGAGTCCATCCCTATAACCCGAGGCAGCAAGGAGGAGTGATAACTGAATTATTCTTAGATGAGTTATCATTTTTTTCTCACAAATTACATTCTTATTCATGCAGACGTGCCCAAACAGCATCAGTTCTCTCACTAAAGGTAACAAATAAAATAGTCTCCCTTTCAATGTGGTGGCTAAGTTTGGGCAACGTTGAGGGAAGGCTGAGAAGCAGAGATGTTCCCATGGCACAGGGTGGTGGTGATGGTGGTGGCGCTGGTGCAAGTGTACACCATTAATAGGGGAAGGCGTCAAAAAAAATGAAGCATAATAATAGTGCAATTTATCCTTGCTAAACGTACTGCAGTGTGCTATAATTAAATATGAAAACCTAAATTTATCTCTATGTTCGGTTGTCATTAATTTAACAGGGAGTGCACATGTTCTAATCTAATGGCTGATTTTTTTTCTTCCTCCATGTGCGGCATATTAAAATGTATATTAGCCTCAAGGTGCATAAACACAAAATAATAGACCAAAGGTTTTGGCCTGTGGAGAAAAAAATCCATGCTCAAAGGCCGTCAAGTAGCTGTGATGCTGGGGAGACACTCACTTAGCCTCATTAAGCCAAAGCTCTCTTTTGCTTGTCTTTTGTTCTGCATGACAGCAGCCTCTTTGTTGTATAATAATTCATTCCAAGTTCGTTCCAAGCTACCGAAACTGGTGAACTGTGGCCATTTTAATGAGAAGTATTGGTGGTATGCATAATCTGGAAGCCACGTGGGCCAGACAATCACAGAGCACCGCAGCCAGCAAAATGAGATATTGTCGAAATCACAAATTTGTCAAGTTGTTTTTGGACAGGGTATTATAATAAGCACTAAAATATGCATCCTATTCCTCTGCATCTGCCAGTCAAAGATCACGGTAATGAATGCGTGCTGCAGGGTAGAACCAGGCCCTTTTCCTAAGTAAAACAAACCACAGAGTACAGAAAGGAATTATATAGGGCTTTTTTTTTTTTTGGCATTATTTGACTTTTTTTTTTTTAAATCCTTTTGCACCAGGAGTCAGGTTCTCCTGACATGGTGTCTGCTGCTAGCGGTGAATACACAGGTCCTGCTGGAGCCAGGGAGTTAACGTGAATACATTGCTTTTTTAATAGGTGTGCTTACCAACTGAGAATACAAAGCCTCAAACTCAAGGCTTAAATTGAGCCTAATGAAGAATTCCTGGGAGAGAAGAGAGAAAAACAAGGAAGAAAAAAAAAAAATCTTTCTTCCAATGATCCTGAGCTTTATGTTTTCGCCTTTTTCTACCTCCAATGGCTTAGCCTTTGGGATGTGTTTTGTTATTTATTTGTTTCTTCTGTTTGTTTATTTTTGCTTTTTGGTCTGTCCATTGGTTGGTTTTCTTTTTAGATAAACCTGAAGCTTTGAGAATGCACCCACACCGCTCCTGTGCTAGCTTACAAAGACTAGTACAATGGTGACAAATAAAAGGAGTCCTTTCTCTGGTCTCTGCAAATGGTCCCGAAGGAGGCCGAACATACAATTTTTCATCTAAACCAGAACTCTTTTGAGAGTGAAAGGAGCGCATGGATAATCAATAATTACAAACATAAAAAGCAGGGCTGCAACAGGCAAATTGGCCTGTATGATTATCCCAATCATAGACTCTTGAATGGGCAAACGTGAAGGAAGCTCACGATGACCATGGCCGTGCGATGTATTCTGTTATTTTGGTATTTCTGTTTTTTATTTTTACTTATTTTTTTTTATGAAGTCCAAGTAAGACCTTAGTAGCATTATTTTTTTATTTATTTTTTATTTTTTTGCAGTTCGGGGCCAGGGCTGGGTTTGAACCCGCCACCTCTGGCATATGGGGCCTGCGCCCTACTCCTCTGAGCCACAGGCACTGCCCCTATTTTGGTATTTCTGTATTAAAAGTTAGGGGTTTTCTTTTTCACTGTTTGTTTGTTTTGCCTTCAGCCAATGGACTCTCCAAAAGGTCTGCCTAGAGGGACGATGTTTGTGAAACATGATCTCAGAGTAGGGAGAAGCAGCCCGTCTTCTGCTCTTTTCTAGCCACTCATTAAGTAAAACTTACTGTGAACCTTTGTTTTATGATCAGTAGGCCTGGTGTGGAAAGGAAAGATAGAAGAATATCACCTCCTCATGGTGTTGGTATTCAGAGTATCACCTCCTCATGGTATTGATATTCAGGGCTGGCATAAAAAGGCAGGTAAAACCAAGTAGCATGATGATTCAAATGAATATGCACACACAGAGTAAATGTCAACACTGGTATAAAATAGATGCTGTCTTAGTTCAGAGGAGATAAATAGTGGGTGGGAAAACATAAACAAAGCTCTCTGGAATAGGTGATGATGGCACTGTGAAGAATTAGTAGAATTTCAACAGGCAAGAAGAATAAAGAGTCAGAAGAATTACATGTCATGAGCCAACCTAGCAGGCATTTTGGGGGACCACTTGACTCAAAGGTAATATATGTGCAAATGAATAATAACAGATCACAAAAAGCCTTGAATGTCATATGAAAAAATGTCTTACATTTGTTGGTCAAGAAAGCACTATTGGAGACCTTCACCAGGAAAATGAGCTTCGGAAAGAATAAACTGGAAGTGACATATAACAGATCTAGAGAGGGAGAACCTGGGGGAAAAATACCCACAATGACAGAGCAGAAGAGAGGTGCCAAAAGCTGGCATATGGATATCTGAGATGGATAAATGTGGGGCTAGCCAAAGTGTGTCTGTTCTTGCCTAAAGGAACCTGACTGTAAGATGGTCACATATTTCCCAAGTTGTATCACATCTTCTCAATGTCTCCCGTGTCCTTAGTCCTATAGTCCACTTTGTTTTCATGTGAAACTCTTCTATTCATTGTGTCAGGCTTAATGGTTGGAAAGTAGCAGGTGGCAATGCTCTTCAGCTCTACTTAGAGTGGGCAGGGCCAGCGGGGTGCAGAAGCACTGGTCCACTCGGTGTCGCCTAGCAGCTAGAAGGCATTTTCTATTCCCTTCATGTTTCCAGGCATGAGCGCTTTGGAGACAGGACTACTTTATTCCATGGATGCAGGTTTTCAAAGGGAGATAAACCAGAGCCCCTGAGTTTATCTCGGGAGAGAAAAGCTAGAAGCTCTGCCCACAGCCTGAATCATAGAAGCCTGAAAGTGTAACAAGTGTTTTGGGATGAAATGTCTAGAGCCTTGAAGCTGTGATGCATGACAAGCGGAGCTCTTCGGTGCCAGAGGTCTCTGTCTCCGGGGCCCTGCTACATCCCTCCATTGCCCACGTGTCTTCTGTTTGGCGTAGGTGTGGGAGTGTGTGTCCGTGCACGTGTTTCCCTTTGGGATAGCTGCTTTGAAATGTGGTCATCAAACCAGACTTCTCCCTGATGAGAGCTCCATGCTGTAGAGAAATCGTCCACATTTGCTGCAGCTAGTATAAACTGTTAAACTGAAGACAGCTCTGCTGTGTGACAACCAGGATACTTTAATGTATCTCTTAATAGATTCCTATTTACTGGTTAAGATTCTGGTTATATTTTTTAACTCAGATGACAAATAGTAAGAGCCATTATTTTGTTTTTTGCTGTTTTTGAGACAGGATCTCACACTGTTGCCTGGGTTAGAGTACAGTGGCATGATCAAAGCTCACTGCAACCTCAAATTTCTGTGTTCAAGCTATCCTCCTGCCTCAGCCTCCTGAGTAGCTGGGACTACAAGAGCACCACCATGCACAGTTAAATATACATATACATATTTATTTTTAATTTTTTTTTTTGTAGGGATGGAGTCTGATGTTGCTCACACTGTGTTGCTCAGGCTGTTTTCAAATTCCTGGGCTCAAGGGAGCGTCCTGTCTCAGCCTCCCAAATGGCTAGGATTACAGGTGTGAGCCACAGCACCAGACCCAAGATTATTTTCATTACATACCTATTTCATTTTGTAGGGAATAAGGAGAGACATTGTGAAATTTTTTTCTTTAAAGACCTCAATAATATTTAACTTCTAAAATGGGATTTTCCAATATACCATGACAATCTTATGGCTTACTACATATTGGGTGATGTCTACTATGGAATCCCTGGCAATATCTGATTTTAATTAAAATGAAATGTCACAATAATGTCATCTCGCATTCTGGTGCCATGACAAAAATCTTTGAACTTCCGTGATTAAATAAGCAGAAACACTTGATAAAACTTCTAATGATCCGTCTAAAGCAAGAGAATCCTTTCCAGTGCATGGTTTATATCTCCTTCAGAAGAATGTGGTTCTGTGTCCTATGGGTATTTGAGCCTTAACTTTCAACTAAATTATAAGTTGTTAATAAAAACCTGCATTACTTTAAGTTCATAGAGTCTTAAGTTCATGGAGTCTTTCCCAAGCTTTGGGCTCAATAGACATTAGTGACATGAAAAAATAAATGTCAACGTTTCACATCTTCACCCGTCAAGAGTTCAAGTCTATTATAAATACATCATAGGCAGACATAAGGTGACAAAAAATAGCAATCTTTTGAAAAATAGTATTTAGTAAATGGATAGGATATTTGTTGAGTATCATAAGTTAACATGGCATAAACAATTAAAGTCCTCTGCCTGGGACAAATCAAAAGCTCGTATTAATGGCAATCAGATTATTTCACCGTGACTGTATTTCCCCTGCAAAGTAGAGATCACTTTTGTCCATCCCCAGTGTCTTATCCTAGTCTATGGCAACAACATCTTGCAACTAGATTTCTGTAACAGCCAGTGAGAGCTAAATAATCCAAGGACCCAATGAAAGCCCCCTTGTTTAAAAATCATTAAGGATTGTTAGGAGTCAGTAGAGCATTAATTCCAGAGCAAGCCCCATCTGAGAGAGCTGAGATGTGCTGTGTACCTGGCTGTGTACCACGCAGCTGCTGTGCTAACGTCTTGTAATGACGTCTCTGATTTCATCTCTTCCCATTTCATAGATATTTTCACAGGGCAGTACGATGATGGATTTAAAATAAGATTTTGGTAACATCATCATTTCATGAAGCCATTTGACAGCTTCTCTTTGCACATTTAATAAAATCCAAATTCTTTATCATGGCCAAGGTCAGGTGGTCCTGGCCAAACTCTGTCCTCCCAGGTGGTTTCACTTTCATCCTTTGACTTTGGCCATTATGTCCCCTCTCAGTTTGCCGCCCAGACGCTGCTCTCCCCAGGGGTGTGCTGTTGCTGGGTTCAGAGCCTTGTGATCTCATTCCAAATGTCACTCCCTCTCTCAGAGACCCCTTCCTTAACACTCACACTCAAATAGCTACATACCCCTTACTAATTTTCTTAAGGATGCCTTTTACCCCTGCAAAATAGCACAAACAGTAACTTTTTAAAAATAAAAATAGTTTCTGTCCTTCATTAGATGGTAACCTGCAAGAGATGACAGTTTGTCTGAATGAGTACAGCATGCCAATATCGAGCACAGTTTATAGCAGGTGCTTAATAAACCCTTATTGAATGGATGGGTAAATGAATGGATGAAAGCACCATCCAAATGCTCCATAACATTTTCTCACTATTATTATTCTTTTCCTTTGGGTAAGATATAATTGTTTAGATAATCAGAAATATAACAAGTTCATCCGGGCATTTTCCTTACGGTAGTGGGCTCTCTTCTGCACACATCATGAGAACCTTTTCTCAGGATAATTGGTATCTATTATTGTTTTTTCCTCTTATACCAAAGAGGACCTGAGAGCTAGGTATGTCATTGAATCATCTGCTTTCACCATGTCTGGATGGAATGAGATACGCCTCTTTGTCTGGGTCCTTCTCTTTTCCATTTTCTATTTTACTTAAGAAGAATTAGCTGCTAACTTATTTTAATTAACCACATTGTTCTTCTTTAGCTTCGAATAGAACTAAAGTTGTTTATAAGAAACTATACCACACAGAGAGTATGTTGCATCTTTCTGGAATTGTAATACATTATAATGAGAAATGTTTGCCGTTGAGATATTCATAGGATTATGTCCAATTGTTTTTGTTGTTGGTCTAGAAACATTAGGAAGTGTAACTACTAGTTTTGACAAAGTAATAAAGTTGATGCATTAAAACTATCTTAGGATTATGGCCTCCTGTTACAAGGTAAGCAGCAAAGCTAAGTCAATACACATAGAATTTTAATATTGATATCAAATCTAACTATCTTACATTCAAGATAAAAGAAATCATTACATTCTAATACCAGTTTTCTATGCGATGTCTTATTTGTATAACAAGAATACTATAGAAAACACTAAAATACTTTATATACATATTTGTATAGCATCTTAGTTCATTTGAAAACATATATAGAGAGATTACATATATACACATGATAGATACATATAATGTCTTTTGATTCTTCATAGCTATTTTTGAGATCAACAGAGAAGATTTAATTAATTCTATTCTCTAATGAGAAACCTGGAGCTCGGAAAGATTATCTGGTACCATGTGATAAGCCGGTCTTACAGTCAGAATCCAGATTTTAAAATTCCCGTTCTTCCCTTTCTGCTGTTAAATGTTTAACAAAAACAGCAAGATATACAATGTGCTTTAAATTAAAAAACATACTAATGTGCATATTCCACTATTCCATAGAGACATTTCAAAGCAAAACGTTAATTCATGAAAAAGTTTTGAAATAATGCATTATCTAAATCTGTCTAATACCATTTAGTAAGCTCTCTTCAGCCTGTTCCCATCAAAAGCAAACATTAAATTAACTTTATAGTTATTCAAGAACTCACATGTTCTTGCCTGATTTAATTTTATGGATAAAGTATTAATGACCATGGCCTCTCGGTTTCCCAACAAAACACAGTTGATAACATTTATAGTGGTATTTCCAGGAAACTCCTGCTAACTTTGTAGGAAAGCACTTTAAACACTTGTGTTGGAAAAATGCATTACGAAATTCTAGCCAAAGTTTTTAGGGATGTGGCTGATGTATTTCCTGGCTTAAGTCATCTCTAAAAAAGATTTAAGAGCTTAAGTCCTGGGAGTGAATGTACCATTGGGCTCCACTGTATTCGGAAAGTGAGATTTGTAAAGGCAACGCCGGTATTAAATTTAGGTGTAAAATGGAAAAGTAGGAAGTTTGATGATGTTTCCTCTTTGTGAGGGGATGACTGACTCACAAATTCATATGTACACGGATATATTATACCTATGCACACACATCTATGAAGGGTACAAATATTTAATATGTATTAATATCTTTAAAGGTGGCATTAATATAAAATATAAATGCACAGGCATACATTTTATATATCAATAGAGATAGATAGTAATAATATGTATGAATATAATGTATAACTTATACACACAGGCACAGATATACTAGATATTGACGTATACATGTCTAGCATACTATGTAGACCAATATATGAATATACATAATTATCATATTTCCATGTTGTAAACACCATCAGTGTTTTCCTTAAGCTGTTACTCTCTCAGGTATAGTGTGCCTGAGAAATGAACACTTTTCAATTTTACGTACGCATGGTTTTTGCGGTTACGTTTTCCCACTGATAAAGTAGAATTTTAAATATAAACTTGTCTTATTTTTATCTGTCCTCAATTTGAGTGCGTCCTAGTTCATTAAATTTAGAAATCCCTTCCCATTGCCCCTCTGCCATGCAGTTAATGATCTGTAAAGCACTTAAAAACACTAGAGGAGTTCATTTTTGAAAAGGAACCCTACGGAGAAGGCTTCTGACACATGAGAACATCTTTTGTAATGAGTCATTTATTTATTTGCACTTTAAGAACTGATTTTCATATGGTAGAAGTATTCTTTTGTCAGGGAAAACTTATAGTATGTTCTTCTGTAGCTCAGTATGATTATAGCTGAAAACATCTTAAGTTTTTCCCCCATTCCTACTATACCAAAGTTAGTCTGGAGCCAAATGAGCTGAACTGCCATTCAGGGGAACACGATTTACATTCCAGTGGGGAAAAGAGATCAACAGCTGCCTGGCTGTCTAGCCCCGGAAGAATATGGGCAAGACAGTCCTAAAAGTCCGGATCTGGGAAACTTATATGGTTCTTGTTCTTAGGGAAGCTGTGTCACTGCAAAAGTTCAAGGCAGAGATACATTAGATTGTCTGAACTTTGCTCAAGATCAAGTAATGGGGCAGGGAGTCGGCCACAACTGATTATTTTCTTATGGGGGAATGTTTATGTGGCCACACAGACTTGGGCTGGGTGTTATGAAATGTGTGTATGTGTGTTAATATGTGGGACACATTTTTTTCTGCTTGATTTTACTACTATACTTCAAATTTGACACCTCCTAAAATCAAAGGCTTTTCACATTTCATATTTCCACGTGTTGTCCTATGTCTGACTTGAGAATCATCATTAAAACTGTTCATAGTTCTTTTCATCTATGAAATTTCACAACCTGTTATTCTCTGGATCCTGTATGAAGCCTGAGATTTTCTGCTTTTGTGTCTAAATATTCTCTCTGAATCTTCACCTGGGTCATTAAAAAAGAACCATTATCTGCCTCTTCCCTGATTTGTCTCTGGGTAGGAGGCCCCAAATTACATTAGTTGTTTTTATTATCCTAATACATTGAAAGCCTGATTTTACTATAATTTGTTCTTCACTTTCATCCCAGCTCTGGACCTCCTGATAATACTGCTTTCTAAATTGTGTCTATTAAATGTCTTATTTGGTATTATTATTTCACAGATTCATATCTCACATTTACCCAGGTTTCATTTCATTTCTTATTCCTTATTTGTAACCTCTTTAGATCCTTTCGTGCTAGTTATCTTTTTCTGAGAATTGAAAGTAGCTCCCAAATTATAGCCACCTACACATTTCCTTAATGCTGTTTTGACCTCACTTCCTAATGATGTCACCACGTCAGACATATAAGATGCTTACTACATGGAGTAAGCATTATTTTATGGTCTTATCTAGTCCAGTATTTCTCAAACTATAACCTACACATCAGTCACCTGGGGATCGTGTTAAATGCAGACTATGATTTGGCAGATCTGGAGTTGAGCCTGAGCTTCAGCATTTCCAAGCAGCTCTGGTGACACTGATGCTGTCGGCTCAGGCACCATGCCTTAGGTATATCATTCCATCACTTAATGGACTTCAAGTTTTAAGGAAAAGTCTTCTATTTTTTACTCATGGAAAAATGTTGAAATTATTTGAAAGGAATGAATTGCTTGGACTGGTGAGAGAAAGGATCTGACTTTAATAAGACCTCTGTGGTTAGAACTTGGCTTTCCCTTCCTCAGACTCTAGGCTTCTGTTCTCAGGTAGGAAAATGCCAACAGGGTTTTTTCAAACCCCGTCTTAGATAATAAGCTATATTACCTAATGTTTGCCCACATTCACACACAGGTCGCCTTTCTGCCCATGCGCACAGCTGTAGAGAGCCTTCTCAGTCTCTCACCTTCATCTCGCCTCCTCCTCCTTATTGGGAAGACTTACCTACTCGGGTGGGATTTTATTCCTCAAATAAAACAGGTTTTATTACTGACCCCCGAGGAGCGCAGACGCCCAGTTATCCCTCTATGTAGTTTCCTATTATTAAGTCGGTTCTCTATCCAGGACAACAATGTCCCTCTCATTTCCATGGCGACTGAATGGAGAAGCCGTGATTACAAGGCATCAGCCACAACACAGGCGACAGAAAAAGAAGGCTTGAAATTTCTCCCGACTCGGGAAATATGTATTCCATGGCACACAATAGGGTATCGCTTCTGAAATATTTCACTGTCTGTGAAAACTGCCCACACCTCCTGATGGATACGTCTTCCAGTTGCACGGCCGTTCCCATCCCTGTAATATGTGTATAAGCGCTCCTTTACTTTTGACACTTTTATTCACCCTTAATGGTACATGCAGCTAAAAGTGATAGATTTTCGAGACATGGCTTGATGTCAGGTGATGTATATCTGCAACTAAAGAACAGGATTTTTTACAATGAGCAATGTTGAATAGGTGCTTCTGTAATAATCAGGCATCACGTATTTGGACTCGATTGCTGAGGGGAACCATATATATTCTTATTGAAGTGCTGGGCGCTTAAAAATGTTTTACTTCATTCCTCAGTTAACAAAAATGACCCTGAAAAGTACACTGATAGCAAGCAGTATTGCACCAATTATACCCTTCACTGCCTTTGATTGTAGGGTTTTCTCTTTATTAGCTTAAAAGTGAGCAATACCAAGTCCAATTCCCCGAGGCCTTTTGTGCTTCTACAAATCATGTCAAGTTGCTCACAACCACTGAATTCATTACTCTGATTTAGAGATGGCAGTACATAGGATGAGAGTTTGAAAAGAACAACAGCAAAAAACATTTAAGTCTCTGAATTGTACAAGTTTGCAATTTGAAAAGTTTTATGTCCAAGGGGATGCTCTTCCTATGAGGATTCTTCATGTTCTTCGTGATTGATGATTTTTCAGAGTTCGACCTCTGGTTAATGGCAGGGAACTTCCCGGTGGGATTCTTCTGCAGGTAACACATCACACACCCGCGTGCACACAGACACACACACACGCGCACACACACACACACACACACACACACGCGCCATCCAAAGGCATTTGAGGACTGCTCCAAAGAAAGCAGGAGCTAAAGGGGACCTAACACAGGGAAAAAGGGAATGATACCATCCTTTTTGTGCCTGAGGATAGGCCCAGGGGTACCAAGTAGAGAGGTTTAAATTCAGAGAAAAATGCAATCTTACTGGTTGAGAAATCAGATCTGAGGGCCACCAAAACATGTAGAATCTGGGGGAATGTCCAAGAAATGAAGAAGCTATGGAGAGAGAGCACTGGCTTCTGCATATTTAAGCTACTCAGGCCACTGGTGACATCGGAACTGGGCATGTGCTTGGCAGACCCCACACAGCCCAGCTAAGACTAAAACACATTTTACAAGTATTTCAGCTGGCAGTTAACTGCAGAAGGGATCCAGAGTTTTGGGTCTGCATTAAGAAAAGTGAATTGTCAATACAAACAAAAATCAGTATTCTTAGGTGTAGAGAGTCCAGAATCTATCTGTATCATTTACATCTGACAAAACAAAATTATCAGACATTTGAAAAAGTGGGAAATTAATGACCATTCTGAATGAAAGAGCAATACATGGGAATCAATCCTGAGCAGATTCAAATATTAGAATTAGAGGTCAAGGATTTTAAGTCAGCTGTTATAACCAGGCTCCAGATGTAAAGAAAAATATGCTGATAATTAACGATGAGCAGGAACTCTTGCAGACCTCCTCTGCTCCTATTTGGATGCCCTTTATGTCCTTCTCTTGCCTGATTGCATTGGTTAGAATTTCCAGCAGCATGCTGAATAGTACTGAAAATAGAAAAATAAACTATTGAAAAGAAAATCAAAAGAACCTGAGGGAACTGTAACACAAGCTCCAAAGGCCTAATATCCATCCAACTGGGGTCTCAGAAAAGAGGCAAGGAAGAATGAAACAAAAACTATTTAACAAATGATGACTAAATGTTTCCCAAATTTGATAAAACACATACACTTACCAGTTCAAGATACCCAGAGAAGCTTAAATACTACAGATAATATTTTGGGAGGTTTATAACATTTTAATATTCATAGGGGCAAGTTGCAAAAATAAAATATGCAGGAGGCAATTTTGGGACTCTAAATTTGGAGCATATATGGAGAAAACTGTAAAAATAACAAAAAAGAATTGAAAATATCTTCTGTGCCTTTAAATCTATTAATATAATGCTAGAGTATTGTAAGAATAAATTTACCCATTTGATAACTAAATAGAAATGACTATTCAGTTGCTTAAATAAATTTTAAGATTTCTTTTCATTTTTCTCCCTTTTCCCTCCCTTCTTTATATCCTTTCTTTTATCCTGAAAAAAATAAGATAAATTTTTTCTTACTGAAACCATTACGTTGAGGAGGACAAGGCATTTTATCACTTGGGTGGGTCAAGAGTCATTATGATAACCAATAGTTTCATGTTTCTAATGCTGCATATTTAACTAACCTCTCAGCAATTACTATAGAGTAGGGTGCTGGGCTTTCCAAGATGCTTTTAGAACAATTTCCATTTAAAAAGCATGAAACCAAAGCAGAAAGTTATTTTACAAAATAGGTGATAACAAAAAAATAACAACAAAGACACTTCTCTTGTCTTTTCAGAATATTAGGTTAGGATGACAAGGAAGCCACACTTAAAATGCAAGACAAATGTTTTCCCTAAGCTCCTCATAATATAATAGAATGTTAGTTATACATTCTCAACTGAACTAACACTGTATCTTTTCTATAATACTGATAAGAAAGTTGAAAATGGATGACTCTTTAATATACCACCTGACAAATGTGAGATTAGAGAGTCCAGCAAAATTTTGAAGGCTAAGTAATGGGGTGTCTGATGCCGAGAGATAAGCTCACTCTTAAATGGAAGAGAAGGATTGTAGGAGATTTGCCCCTCCTATGAGGTCCCCTCTAGTTCCTAGGGTTTAAAATCAATTACAATTCATTGGTACTTGAATTTTCCCTTATTGTCACATACTCTGAATATCTGAATTTCAAAGAAAATATGACAGCCTTACACATCCAGTAACCAGTCACTGGGAGCAGGAAGGGTACCACCCAAATTATTTACTTCACCCACGAGACTATATTATTACTGGGATTCAATAATATGATATGTGAATAAAAGGCTTCCTTTAATTACTGTTTTTATTTTTTTTCAAAGTCTAGTTCTTAACAGATTTTGAAAATAGAAATTCAGGCCTGTTTGCTGTTTGTTCTCAAGTTAATTCTTCAAATGGCTTCAAGATAGCCTTAGCTAATTTGGCAAAATGCCCCCCAAAGTGAATTAGCATGTATAAAAGTTGGCTAATCTCCCCCCATCTCACCCCCAGCAAAGCCTGTTTAATTTTAAGCAGGCATTTTAGCATATAGTGGTCTAAATTCCATCCTGTGTTCGTATCTTGAATTAGAGGCAGACAGACTTCCGTCTGTATCTCATTCAATTTAGAAACAATAGCAGATTAGCGATTAAATTGGCTGAACAACTTCTGGCTCATATCACTTAATTTCTACCAGGATTTTTTTCTTAAATAAAGCATCTTTTTTCCTACACAGCTGCAGGAGATGTCTCAAACAGCCCAACTATACACCACTATTGTTGATCATTTTCATTTCCAATGTTAAAAGCTCTGTCACAGAAGACAACTTAGAATCTCTGTGGGGGCAATGGAACATCCTTCTACCACACTGACACAGGTCAAGGAAATAATAGTATCAATGTTACAATACAAGACCTTTTATAAAAAAAAAAAAAAAAAAAAAAAAAACCACTAATCTTTGAAAAGCACTAGGAACCCGGAAGGAGCTGAGGGTACTTCTAAACAAGTCAACAAAGAACAATACATTTGGGATATATAAAGACGTCCCTCTTTCTTTACTTTTAATTGAACATGAAGCCTCAACCATGTGTAGTTAAAGTGAATTTGGACACAGAAAGAAAGCAACCCACTCCCCAAGTCTCCACCCCGGTTCCTGCGGACACTATCAGAAGCTAAGGGGACAAACTTCCATCTGTGTCAATTCATGCTGCTTTAACAAAATAGCACAGACTGGGTAATTGATAAATAAAAGAAATTTATTTGTATCAGTTACAGAGTCTGGGGAAAGAAGATCAAGGCACCAGCAGGTCTAATGCCTGGTGAGGGCTCCACTTCCTAGAAGGTACCTTGTTGCTACAGAGGAAATGAACATACTGTATCTTCACTGGGCAGAAGGGACGGAAGGGCGAGAGAGGGACCCTTCCCAAAGAGCATATTTGTTAATATGGTTGACCTGGGGATTAAGTTTCAACAAGCATTTGGGAAGGCGCCTCATTCAAACCATACCACCCTCTTTTCGAAACAGGGCTGGGAGAACAGCCTGCGGTATTCACTTATTTCTGATCTATAGAGTTCAATTATTATTTTTTTTAAACTGGCAAGTTACAAAGTTGTATAGTAAAACCCAGGCTTCATACAGAAGGGAAAAACAATGTACTTTCCTCTTAAGATTTCTTTATGATTCTAGTGAATTATCTTTATCATCTTTCAGCCCTTGACAGCTGAAAAACCCAGCTACAGACTCCTTCCAAACTTCCTCATCTGTCATTTCAGGAGTATGAATTTTTTAACATGCCAGAAATTGTATCTTGTTACAAATTCTCTAGACAAAATAAGCCGTGATCACCAAATCTGCCAGATGGGCCAATACTTGTGCTTCAAAGTTTAAAAAAGTCTCAGATTTTAATGCAGATACAGGAATGTTATCTAAGTACCATATTATCTGAGGGTTTTGGAAAAATTTCCTTATTTTATTTTCAATAGTTGATATTATCACTAATGTTTTAAATCGATTCAGAGAGTATGTTAATAATAAATTAGGAAATAAGAAGGTTTTAGGTGGCAAAAGTTTAGATTTATAAAAATATGAGATTATACTGTAGATGGGGCTCTTTGTAAATAGATTTATAGTTTAAGATTTTATGGTGGAAAATACTTTTCTCCCCTTTTAGAAGAAGCCTCATTATAAATTTATGTTTTTCAAAAGTTTTAGCATGAATTAAAAGTTAAAATCATTTCAGCCATAGGAAAAAAAATACGATATACACTTCTTGTGTAATTTCTACCTCTTACTGATACACTCCCTAGATTTATTTAGTGTTTCTGTATTAGATTTAAAAATTAAAGCACATATCACTCCATTTCCTATAAGTTACCACTTCTTGACACTGTACAATTCTTGGACATAATTACTTTGAGTCTCTAGAGTAAGATCAGTAAGGAACTAATGAAAGATTCCTGGTAGAAGCAGGTAGAATGAGAAAATGGCTCCATAACGGAGATCAAATTATACCCACAGGGAATATGGTGCCCTCTGTATTCTATAAAAGCCTACACTAAAAATGCACTAATTTGGATGAATTGTGTGAAGAGATCTTTTGAATCGGTGAAAAGTCAGAATTAAAAATTATCGGGCAAAGAAAACATGTTTCAAGTACATCCAATGTAAAGAAGGGCTAATAAACATTCCTTTAGAACAGCACCTCCATTGTTGATTTTCATATGAATTTTGATAGTATACTTGAAAGCTGTTCATTATCTTAAGTAGGTTAAACAGTTACTTGAAATGTGTTTATACTAATAACTTTTAGTAAAGTAGGGTTTTTCGTGTTACCGCGTAAAGGTGTATTACACTCTCAAATGATTAAACATCCTGCATTTTGAATTAGTTATTCTAAAATTCATGCTTACAGTTTTTCAATGCTAATCTCTGGAAAACTTCTAGATCTTCATTTCAGAGGGCCATTATTTTAATAGTTGTATTATGTTATTTTCACAAAATATCATATCCTGCCAGAGTCATGTTTTCAGATTTGGTGACGGATTTCTCTGGCGGATGCTTAAACCTTCAGTTTTTCCTTCACTCATAGTCACAGATTATATGTGTAAATCCCAGGAACGCTAAGAAGATGAAATCTTTTTATAAGTGTGACATTCTCGACACAACAAGCTATGCTTTTCTTAGGGAAATAAGAATATTAGGAGGGTTACTAGCTCTGTGATCAACTAACGATCTTTTCCCCAGTGGTTAACAGGCCAGCACAGTCTGCAAGGACCCTGGATGGCAGCAGCTCTATGCTCTGTTGGGAGGATACAGAATGATTTGGGGTTTGATTTCCCACTTTCTGGGTTCAGTTTGCATCTGTTTTCTCATCTGTTAAAACAGCAATACGGGGAAGACCCACTTCACAGCTTGCTCTGGCAGACTAATGAAGTCACCGAAACAGAGCACTTAGTCCCACGCATGGCATTTAATAAGGGCTGGGTGAAGGTTAACAATTGGTATCTATTGCCTAGAAACACAGCAAAAGAGGAAATTATATTCATTCGGCCTGGACTATCCACCTTGAGTTTTCTCTCTCCTTACTCTTGTTCCTACACATTGTTTTAGACAAATCCTGCTGCCAAAGGAAAACTTCTTAATTTTCCTTATACACATTTAGTATTTTTTTTTAAGCCACTGAGTTCAGACATAGTCTATAGAACCAAATTCAACTTTAGCATACAGAAATTCTTAGAATTCACCTTTTTTTCCCCTTTAGTAAAACTAGTAATGCATTTTCAGTTTTACTATGTCCTCTGTGTGTAATGGTCTCCCAGAGATGACCAGTGACTCTGCTTGGATCATATCCTCAAGCTCTTCCAGTTGCATGGGTTGCAACGTTCCTGGGACTGAAGATCTGAATTTAAAGTGACTAAGTACCACCCGGCTATACTTGTTCAGATAGAGATAAGGATTCATTTCCCATTTGCTGATTTTTGTTTTGCTCTTTCTAGATTGAGATGATTCTTTTTGGAGGCATACTAACTTTGTGACACCTGTAAACATTTTACAGTTGTAGATCAACTTCCCTAAGGCATGGTCTAATCATTATCATTTTTTTAATCAGGTAGTTCTAAAAAGTCAATATTTACTGATGAGATCAAGGTCATCCATAATTTACTCTTTTCTTCTCTTTCCAACTCAAAATGTCTACATATTGGCATCTTCTTTACATTCTGTCCTAGAAGAAGCATTCATTTCTTTCCAAGGCAAAATGCATGGGTAAAAAATCCCATATGCCCGTAGTATGAAGACCTACTTGCAGATACCTGTGATAATGATTAGATTATTTTTGAATGAATTGGATGAATTTTTGAAACACTACTGCATTTTCCTCTTTTCATAGACTCTATTTGTACCTTGTTATCACCTTTAATCACTCCTGAATTAGGTGTATCGTTTTAGTCTGCATTCCATACATCTTTAGCATAAGAAATGAAAACATCCAGAGAGAATCCCCATATGATTCAGTAATCACACTTTTGGATATTTACCCAAAAGATGTGAAATTAATTTGTTGAAGAGATATCTGAACTGTCATGTTCACTCCAGGATTATTCACAATAGCCAAGATACCAAATCATGTCCTAACAGATGAATGGAAAAGGAAAACGTGGCATATATACAAAATAGAATACGATGAGGCCTTAGAAAGAAGGCAACCTTGTCATTTGTGACAACATGGACAAACTTGGAGGGCATTAGACTAATTGAAATAAGCAGGCATAGAAAGACAAATATACACTACATGATGTCACTGAAGTGTGGAGTATAAAATGGCAAACTTGTAGAAACAGAGTAAATGGTGGTGACTGTTGGTGCCCGGTAGTGTGACTCTTATGGTGTGCACACTTATGCTTAGCCCCAGGTTGTTATTTGATGTACTGTATTCACTACACTGAAATCCCTCAAAGACTCAATGAAGTGAGTGAATCCCTGAAATCACTCAAAGGTGAGATGGAGAACTCCCCATCTCCACTCCCATCCCCGCTACTGCCTCACTGCAACCCATCCCACCCTGGGATTTTACACCTGTGACATGTGATAAATAACTAAGGAGTAGATAAGTGTTTGGATCATTCTGGGGGAAGACCATTTCTTTGGTGCAAGAGTGTGAGGTCAGGAATCCTTGAGGGGGCTTCCAGAGGGAAATACACAGGCATACATACAGAATGTGTACAAGGATGTTTCACACAGAGAGAGACAGGAGAGAAAAACCGTAAAGAGATCTAGAGTACTTCACTGGTCCTCCGTGGACCTGCAGACCTCATAATGCTTGAGTAAGGACTGTATGAATGGAAGCTTCACCTGGAGTTGTAAAAAAGAACACAAGAAGTCACTGGCAATTCTATGTGGGGGGTTTGCCAGTAACTGTAAATTGGTTATTGCCTGGTACCCTGGAAAGGGCACTGGTAGCCCATTGGAGGAACTGAAGTCCAATTGAATACTTAGTTAACGCTCGGCCTAGATGGTTGATTTCAGATCATCAGTTGAGATGACTTAAGAGGGAGAGAAAGCAGTGTTCACATCCACAGTCTGGCTGGCATCCAGCCTGTCCACACACCTGTAAACAGGCCCTGTGCCTGCTGACGGGAGGCCCACCCTGGGAGAACAAGGCAATTTGCAGAGGCCTCTGCAGACCTCAGGATGAGCTTTCTCTGTCTACAGCTTCTCTCTTTTCTATTGCTCTCTGGCTCTCTTTATCTCTAACACCTACAAAGACATAGATCAGCAGACGAGAAGAAGTAGGTTCATTGAGGCATCTGCTAGGGGAAATATACATATCTCGATAAATACATGGAGTCATAACTCCAACTGGGTTTGTTATAGAAGAGGCAGAAATCAAGCAGTCCAACAGAATGGGGTAGAACTGAAGGAAGGGGAGACGAGTCTATGAGGAGACGAGCCTGTGACCTAAGCCAGCGAACAGAGAGACGGCAGAGGACAGCCCCGCCAACAAGACGGCAGCGTGGCTTAAAGCCCCTGTGAGGGGTTGAGGAGAGGAGGCAGCATGCCTACACAGGAGTGATTTATCCCGAGTTTACTGAAGATAGGTGAGCAAGCATCAAGCAACTCTTACCACAATCTACTGTCACAGGCACTGAAAGGGAGGTGGGAAGTTCATGCATCTTGACCACAGAGTCACAGAATCCTAATCTGTTATCTGCTGACTCAGAATAAAATCCCGAGCATTAAAAACATTAAAAACTGATTAACATATAAGAAATAAAAATTAAAAAAGTGTTAAAAACAACGATCCTTTTGCACAGAATGGCAAGTGGAGGTGTGAAGCATGGCAGGTAAGCAAGAAGATTCTGTCAGTACACAGCCCAGGGCTCTTTTCCCCATAGGACTTGGCACAACTCCCTCATCTCCCTCCTTACTTTTCTCAGTGAGAAAGAGAAGAGTAATCTGTACTTTATCTGGATAATTATTGGATTAAAGTAGAGACCATAAAAAGCCCTCCCAAATAACACCCATCTGAAGGATCTGTATATATAGTGTCATCGTCATGACTATTAATCCTACTTTTCCTTTAACTCTTGACCATACTCTAACAGCTTTGTGTGTTTTGTAGATGAACATGGGCATCACTGAATGGAAGATGTAGAACTCAGCCTGGTTGTGCATTCTGGGGGTGCAGTCAGGGGCATCACGGGCTCCCTAGAATAACAAGATTGATCGCAGTGCCAAGACATAGGAAGATGAGACCCTACAAATAGAGCTCACTAGAACAAAGGAATCCTTGAAATGGAAATTTCAGTGTCCAGAGTAACTATGAGTATGTTATTAAACAAAACAATCATTGTATTCGGGATCATGACCAAGAGCTAAGAAATCAAGCTGAAAGTGGATTTTGTGCCCCGTAGAACTTGCGGCCCCCTCACTATCAGATATCGGTACACGATAGTGTCATCTTTCTTCACAGACTTCATGGTCTCCAGCCAGAGCAGGAGAAAGAGATTCAGATTTTATAAACTCCAGAACATACATTCATGAGTTAAAAAGGAAAAAGTTTTCTTAGGCTTGTTAACAGGTTTTTTTTTTTTCTCATCCTTCAAGTAATAAAATACTTAAAACTCATGACGTTAGGCTCTGATGAGCCCAAAACGGTTAAGAGGAGGAGGGGAAAACACGATTTGATGCCGAGCGTAGATCTGATATCTGTGTGTGGAAATTCACATACATTTGTTTTTTGTCACACTGATTTTGATAACCTGCCATAAAACTTTTGTTAATGCTAAGAGGAAAGACACAGCTAATGCTATAAATTCACTTAGATATCTCTGCCTTACATATTTTGGTAGCAAATTAAATTTATCACTTCATTATCCCTTCCTGGCAGTTGGAAGTTGTAGACTTTAATGGAAGGTGCCAGGGTTGCTAATAGAATCTTCTCGTCACAGATGAAGGAAATGTAAAAGCAAACCTCACGAAGATGTGATGGGATTTATGCTAAGAGGCAATGACACCCAAAAGCACAAAGTAAGATTGAAGCCTGGGTCCTATCAGGGAAAGGAATTAATTATCTAAGAGACTTGTAACTCCTTCCCCACTATAAGTAAAGATGGAGCAATTTTCACAGATGATCACTTAACCAGGGCCACTGCCTGTCGAATGAAATTAATAAGGGCGTTTACATAAACTTGATAATGTTTCATCTGTCCCCTCCCAGTTTCTCCTGATCCCTTAGAGCAGCGGTTCTCAACCTGTGGGCTGCGATTCACAGGAACTGTATAAAGGGCCGTGGCATTAGGAAGGCTGAGAACCACTGCCCTAGAGTCAGATGGACACTGGTTCCTTTCTGCTTCTATGAGTCTGATAACAGAATAGCAGTTCTGTTGACAGAAGGGGTAGTGAAATGGTTAAGGGCACAGTTTTTGCAATAAAAAGAAATCGGCTTGCATCTTACTCCCACTACGAAGTAGCTAAATCCCTTTGTCTTCAGTTTTTACTTTTACAAAGTGGGGATACACACACAGTGTATATATAATACATAATGTATATAGGTATATGCAGCTACAATTATGTAAAGCATTTAAAGGGTTTCTTACTATTCTTTTTTACAATGGACTGTTCAATGACAAAAGGTTTCTGTTGTCCACCCCTCAATCTCAATTACCTACCACAGTGCCTGGCACGGAACAGATATTCAATATCTGTCGAAAGAGATGACATATATTTAAATGATTAAAATCCAAACTCAAAGTTTCTGGGTTCGGCAGAGATAGGTAAAATAAATTCCAATCAGTACCCCCAAATCAAATCTGCCACAAAAAATCATGTGAGTTCAGAAAAGATGCGGGATGCTTGTTTCTCATCATAATTTTCTAGGAGAAGCATCTTAGGTCCCAGGATGTACGGAAGCAGAAATTTGAATACAAAAGGAACTGAACGAAAGTCCAGGTTTGGCCTCCCTACAAATTCACAATACTGCTGCCCCGCAAAATGCAGAGAAAGGCACTTGGCTCTGGATGGAAATTAAATCTCAAGTGCTTTGTCTTCAGTTCTATAAATGTTACAATTTTATGACCCATTAATAATAATGCTATTACGAGACAAAATGTCAATGCATACATTAAAGCATTAGAAATGTTTTTGGTTTAAAATTTCCAGACAAATTTCCCACTGGGTTTGTTTGTGTAAGAGTGGATGGAACTTCAGGGCAAAGGAGCCCAGCCCTGCATGTAACACTCTATCAGCAATCAATTTACGGTTCTGTTCTGGAAGCTTTGGCCTCAGGCAAGGCCAGTTTTTGTTAACAGAGGCTGCAGGCACTGGCTGCTCCTACAAAGCAAAGCCAGTTGAAGGCCTAATCAAATTTCCCATCTTTAAGAGGCGGCTTCTCATTTGAATTGCAAGGCCACGTCCAACTCCCACCCCGCTCCTCAAGGAGCTAGAGTGCCTCCTCTCCTCTGAGCCAGTTGAGCCAGCCTCCCTGATGTGAAAGGCCCCAAGTATTCCAATTCCACACTCAGCTGCTGGCAAGTTGGCAGAGGGAAAAACATTTGTTTATGCCCCCAGTCATCTATTTTCTCTAAGCCAGTTTCCAGCCAAGATTTTTATCTAAGTCCCAGTTATTCTTTTTCCACGGTTAACTTCATAAAGGTTTTTGGTTCCCAAAGGCTAGCTGATTAAAAGTAATTTAGGCATAAAAAATGTCTTTAGTATTTCTTAAACGTCTTATTTTGTCCCTAGAAATATTACCAAATGTTTATCCTCTAGTTTGACAGTCGGTTGTTTTTCCCTCTTAAAAGATGAAAGTACTTATGGATATGTACACGAAGAAAACATGCACAAATTTTAAGTATACAATTCGAGTTCAGACAAATATGCCTACACCCATGAAACTATCACCCTGATCAACACATGGAATAGGGATAGGATTCCAATAAATGGAATAGAAATATCAGTCTGACATTCCCTGGTGCCTCTTTCTAGTCAAATGTACTCGCCATTGTTCTGAGTTCTAATAATATAGATTTGTCACTCCCATTTTTAAACTCCACATGGACAAAATTAATTAGTAAGTCCTCTTTCATAGCTGGCGTCTTTCCCTTAACATGTTTTTAAGATTTACCCATCTCAAAATTTTATAGCAATGTGTTCCTGTTGGATAAATACCCAGGAGAAGAATTGTGGAGTCTTATAAAAAAGGACTGAAAAGTTTCCAAAGTAGTTGGATCATTTTATACAACCACTAGTGGTGTAGGAGATTTCTGTACCTCCTTGCCAACATGTAGTGATGTCCGTCCTCTGAAATTTAGCCATTCTAGTCAGCACAGAGCAGTATTTCTCTGGAGTGTCCTCCGACACTTTCTAATGTCACCTACGCATTTCTCTCTCTCTTTTTTTTAACCCAAGATGTCCTTTCTTATCCTCTGCTGACCTCTATTTAAGAGAGTGCTCTTCCTCATCACAGGTCAGACTAATAAAACCAGGGTGATCTATCAGGACAGAATACAACCTGATAACGCCAAAAGATGCGTCTACCAAAATATTTTCCTGACTTCCTCCTGCTCGGCTTCCTTCCGGTTTCTCAGAAGGGGAAAACTGAATAACCCTCCACACAGCATCACAGACAGATTTTTCAGATCTTGGTGAATTAATTCAACAGAGGTCTGCTCCGTTTTTGTGCCAAAGGGATCAAGGATAACTAAAGTCAGGGAGTCGGTCTGTAGACCGTCTCTCCTTCAACCCTCCCTTATTCAACTGCCACCTTTTTTAGGCCTTAACGCCTCCCTAATCCGGTTAATACAGTCCACTTAGCCCAGAGAAATCATACTTGAAACTTATTAGTATCAAGGGCATCACTTATTAATGGATTCAAAAGTGGGGGGAAAACATTTCATGTAATTTAGGCTAACTACATTTTTTCAACACAGTGCAAATCAATGGAATTGTCCTTTCGTGTTGCATCTTTCAACAGCTGAATATTCTATATGGCATTTCACAGAAATATGATTTGATTGGAGAACATCTGCAGCAGTCTGGAACACATTTTCCCCTGTACTTGACTTTTAGCTCATTACAGCTCTCAGATGTTCTCTCAGCAATCCTGTGACATATTGGAGTGTTACTGAACAAACATCAGCGAAGCCTATGTCTTGAGTAGTGTCAATCTCAGTTGAAAATGTTTCAGCTTTCTTAGCATCAACACTAGAAGAATTTAATTAACCCACTGAAACTTTCAAAATGATAGTTAATGCATGGAAGGAATGAGAGATCAGAAAAGTGGGGGGAAAGTGGGTGAGTGCTTAACCTCCCACAAGCTGCAGCGTGGCGCTGTCAGCCTGAGCTCAGGTGGACCCCGAGAAGCCCCGCTGCTCTGCGCAGCCTCCCACATCCTGCTGTGACACCTCTGGCTTGCTCTGTTGCTCCTACAGAGATGGAGAAGGTGGAGGTGGCAACGGCTGCTGTCACACTCCCGTGGTCCACACACAAGGTCAGTGTCCAGCCTCTAATCAGTTCTCATCCAGCTGCTCTCATGTTTTCAGTAGGTGGGGTTGGGAGACCAAGGTCAGAAAAGAGCTGTCGGCAGTGACACCGTTTTCTGCCCGCTGCTGCTACTACATTAAGGAAGCAGCTGGTGAGATAATGTATGCCAAAGTGCTTTGTAAATTATAAAGTGCTTATGTAATTGTCAGGGATAATTACTACTGTTGTTTTATTCCGAGGTTGCGGAAAGAGCACTGAACTGGGCTCCTGGGTAGCAAAGTCCACCAGAAAGCTGAATCAATGGGAGTGGAGGGTCCGGAGAGGGGTCTTTGGTGAGAGCACAGATTTGGAAGCTGACAAGGAGAGGGGAGTTGGCTTCGTGGGTGGATAAAAGCACAGTGCCACAAGAGCCACGGACAGGACAGACAGACACCAAGATTTTAGGGATAAAGAATGTATGTGCTGCGGGGAGCAGGGAGTGACCTGAAAGAGTAATTCCAAGAAGCTTCTCTTCACACCCAGAAATGCTGTTTATGTCCAGCCCTTCACTGTGCTTTATACACTAGCCTGAAGTAGTCTTCTTCCCACTCCTACTCAACTTTATTTTTTTACTGTTAAGAGTACTTAACTTTTTTAGTTTTTTAATTTAATTTTTAATTAAAATCATAACTGTATATACTTATGGGGTACAGCGTGAGGATCTGATGTACAATGTGGAAGGCTTAGATCAAACTGATTAACATAGGCATCACCTCATTTACTTATTTTTTGTGGTAAGACATTTAAAATTTACTCTTAGTTATTATTATTATTATTTATTGTGTGGTATTCATTGAGCATACAAAGAATTAGGTTATAGTGCGGTTGTTAGGTAAAGTCCCTCTTGTAATTGTGTCCCACCCACCAGAGGTGTGCCAAACATGGTGACCTTCTATCCCCTCCCCTCCATCTCCCTGCCCTCTCTCCAATCCCTCATTCCCCTACCCGAGCCCTCATATTAGATCATCTACTGCCTTCATATTAGAATTGAGTACATTGGATTCTTGCGTCTCCATTTTTATGATGCTTTGTTAAGAAGAATGTGTTCCACCTTCATCCAGGTTAGTATAAATGATGTGAAGTCTCCATCATGTTTAGTGGCTGAATAGTATTCCATGGTATACATATACCACAGCTTGTTAATCCATTCCTGGGTTGATGGGCATTTAGGTTGTTTCCACA
Organism: Galagoides demidoff; assembly: GCA_963574575.1. Taxonomy (NCBI): domain Eukaryota; kingdom Metazoa; phylum Chordata; class Mammalia; order Primates; family Galagidae; genus Galagoides; species Galagoides demidoff. Next base: position 6,004 of record CAUYQV010144530.1, on the reverse strand, counting down.
CTTTCATGATTAAAAATTGAGTTATTATAAATAGTCTAGTGCAAATGTCTTTATGATAAAATGATTTTTTTTTCTTCTGGATAGATGCCTAGTAATGGGATTGCAGGATCAAATGAGCAGTCTAATTTGAATTCTTTGAGGATTCCTCATACTTCCTTCCAAAAATGTTGTATTAGTTTTCAGTCCCACCAGCAGTGTAAAATTGTTCCCTTGTCTCCACATCCACACCAACATCTGCAGCTTTGAGACTTTGTGATGTGGGCCATTCTCACTGGGGTTAGATTATATCTCAGGGTGATTTTGATTTGCATTTCTCTGGTGATCAGGGATGATGAGCATTTTTTCAAATGTTTGTTAGCCATTGGTCTGTCTTCATCAGAGAAGGTTCTATTCATGTCTCCTCCCAGAGGTACATGGGATTATTTATTCTTTTTCTGTTGATTAATTTGAGTTCTCTGTAGATTCTAGTTATCAACCCTTTGTCAGATTGATACCCTGCAAATATATTTTTCCATCCTAAAGGTTGTTTTTTTGCTTTATTTTTTGTATTCTTAGCTGTGAAGAAACTTTTCAGCTTAATTAAGTTCCATTTGTTAATTTTTGTTGTTGTTGCGATGGCTGCTGAGTCTTTGCCATAAAATCTTTCCCCAGTTCAACATCAAGAGTTTTTCTTATAAGAAAAAAATTCTTCCAAGATTTTTATCATTTTGTGTCTTAGATTTAAGTCTCTTATCCATCTTGAATCAATCTTTGTTAGGAATGAAAAGTGAGGATTGAGTTTCAGTCTTTTTCAAGTGGTTATCCAGTTCTCCCAGCACCATTTGTTGAATAGGGATCTTTTCTCTACTGTATGTTTTTGTTTGGTTTATCAAAGATCAGATGGCAAGAAGAGACTGGTTTCATTTCTTGGTCATCTATTCCATTTCATATGTCTATGTCTTATCAGGAAATGCAATAATATGTCAGGGTTTAAGATCAAGGTCCACAAATCAGTAACCTTTGCATACGCCAATAACAGTTAAGTTGCGAAGCAAATCAAGGACACAATTCCCTTCACAGTAGCTTCAAAGAAAATGAAATACTTAGGAATAAACCTAACAAAAGAGGTGAAAGATCTTTTCAAAGAGAATTATGAAACCTTAAGAAAAGAAATTGCAGAAGACACCAACAAATAGAAGAACATACTCTGCTCTTGGCTGGGAAGAATCAGCATTGTCAAAATGTCCATTCTACCCAAAGAATGCACAGTTTCAATGCCATCCCCATTAAAATACCAACATCATATTTTGGTATTAGTACTTTGTTTTATATGGAACAATCAAAAGCCCTGTAACCTAAGGCTATTCTTAGTAATAAAAACAAAGTCAAGGGCATTACCCTACCAGACTTCAGGCTATGTTACAAGTCCACAGTAATCAAAAAGCATGGTATTGGCATTCTTAGTTATTTTGAAATGTACCCTTGCCTGGTGCACATTGGGTGAGATTCTGAACCAAAGTTTCAGATTATTCTGGAAAATATTCTCACATTCTCCTTTACCCCTGCTACCCTGTGTACGTGTTTCTATATCATTGCAGTAATCACACTATTTATAGATAACTTCAACTGTCTAGTTTCTACACTTGTCTGTGATCCTTTTAAGGGTACACTTATATTATTACTAATCTTTGCATCTCTACTACGTGGCACATAGTAGCTACTAACAATTGTTTGCTTGAAAAGGTGAGGAGAAGTCAGAAGATGATAGTGATTAAAAAAATCAAAGAAGTTTCAAGTACGAAGGAGTGGTCAATTATTGAATAGAACACAAATTGAACAAGATAAAGACCTCTTTTTTAATAAAGAATACTGGATTATCACTAGGAGATATTTTCCTAGTGATCAACAAATCATTGATAACTTTAGTAATAGCAGTTTTACTGATTTTGGAGGCAGGAGTGGGTAGAAATCTAATTCTGAGTTGCTGAAGACAAAAAAACCAAGGAAGAAATATAAGCAGAAATGATGTTTTCTAGAACCTGAACTGTGAAGGGAAGAGAAGTTCAGGCCATTATTTACTTCTCTGACAGTCCTATGAGACATATACTATTATCCCGTTTTTGGATCAGGAAAAAGGGCCTAAGAGAAAGCACATAAGTTGCCCAAGGCTTTCCGCTAATAGGAAAGAGCCAGAAGGAGGGGGCACATACTCTCAGCTTGGTTTTCTTAGCTAGAGTAGACCAATTGTTGGATATCTTCATACTAACTTATTTAGAACCAGTCTGCCTCAGACTGTTCATAACAAAATTCAATATTCATTTCTCACTATTCTGGAGGCTGGGAAGTTCAAGATCAAGGCGTAGATTCAGAGCCTAGTGAGGGCCTGTTTCCTTGTAGACAGCACCTTGTCACTCTACCTTCACATGATGGAAAGGGGCAGGGGGTCTTTCAGGGGCCTATTTTATAAGGACACTGTGTCCACTGCCTTCCAAAGGTTTTACTTTCTAATGGCATCACTTTGGGGGTTAGAATTTCACCATACAGATGTGGGCAGGGGGGGACACATTCAGACCATAGCTTAGGCACAGTGAGGGAATGAATCTTTTATGTATAAGGTTTGGAAAGAAAGACTGTCTGGTGGCTTAAGCAGTTTGACGAGAGACCAGACCCCTAGGGGAGGGGTGTAATGGGAACTGCATATGGCACTGGCTGCTGGTAGATAGAAAAGAGTGCAGAAAAGGAAGTGAAACGCACGAAAGAGGAACTTTGTTCCATTTCATAATTTTTCAAAGAGCCATCAACTCCTCTCTGGCAACACTTACAAATTATCTGGAATTCTATATTAATCTTCACAGGCTGGTTACAGTGTGGTAATAATCAACTCTGAAATTTCAGTGGCTTAACAAAACAAAAATTCTCCACTGCACTGTGTGTGGCAACTCAGCAATTGAGGCCATCTGTGGTATGTTGCCACCAACTCAACCTGAGACTTCAGTGTTTATCGTGACGGAAGATTGCAGTAGAGAGAACTGAGTGCTTGTGTTTAGATGCTTCCACGGCAAGAATCACAGCTCACATTTCATTGGCTAAAGTAAGTCACTTCATCATAGGGAACATCCAAGGGGTAGAGAATTTGAGTTCTGGTTTACTCCTGTAAACCAGGAAGGGACCAAGAGCAGGAAATCTTAGTGAGCACTCACAGAATCTACCACAAACGCATGGGCGTGACAAGTCAAGTGGCCTTGCAGGATTGATCTATATCTCATTGAAGACTGTATATTGCAGCAGTGCTAGAATAATGTTATTTTCCTAGGAAGATGGGATTTTCACAAATGCCATATCTTTGCTTTTAAATGTTTGTTTCACCTGGGACCAACATTAAGTGGAAAGAAAGACTTGGTAACATGTAGGGTTTCTGAAAGATGACCAGACTTATAACCCTGAGATGATGGGTGATACATTCTTCTGCTCAGCTGGACGAGGCAGATGAAGAGACGAACTGCCAGCACAAGACCTAGAAAACACTTGTTAGCTGGAGGGGAAATGGGGTGAAGTTGATAGCAAGGAAGACAAGGGAAATGCCATGAAGCTGGATGGCAACAAATCTTCAAAAGGCAGCCTTGACAGCAAAACAATCCCCAGTGTGGTGAGAGGGACTGGGAGTGGAGGCTGCCGGGTACTTCCCATCTAGGAGGCAACTTCACAAACAGTGCCTGGAGCTGCAAATAAGAGGATGCTCTGTGCAGCCCTAGTCACATTCTCTGTGCAAGTTAGAGTCACATCTTCTCAGACCACTTTTGAAAGGTCATCTGTGTCCATGAAGCACACAACTACAAGGTACCTGAAAAGTCGCCCTTAAAGCCATCATACATAGGGAAAATGGCAAATCATAGCTAAATGTACCTTTATTTACAAAATAGTCATTACAAAATTTTACAAAGAAATGGCCAGCACGTAGAGAACATTTTGTAAAATTTTGTAGACAAAGTTGCATTTAGCTGCAAATTTCCATTTTCCCTATGGATGGAGACTTTAGGGGGACCCTGTAGAGTAACAGGGAAGGGGATGGATATTTCATCTGGTTTGGTTAAATGTGAGATTGCAAATTATTCAGCATAACTGAAGATATCCTGGCCCATCCTTCTCAGGCTTCTAGGGTTGTGGTAAAGCTATTCAATACCAGTTATGATATATATCATCTTGAAGCCAAAAAATAAATTTAATTATGGTTTGTTTTGTTTTTCTTTTCTCTTCTCTTTCTCTTTAAGATAAACCAACCCCCCCATTTTTTACTTAAAAAAGAAAGTATTTATTTTGTCCCTAAAATATGAGACGAGGAAAAATTGGCATAAAGTTCAGTATAATTATAACTTTGACTCCTCTAATTAGTGGAAAATTATAACTTAAATCTGATATGCCCTTTATGCAAGTGGGCAGATGGGTTTACCTGGAGATTTAACAAATGCATGTTTTTGTCAGGAAGAGTCTCAGGGGCATGGCTCAGAATCACAGAGAGATACTTTGCTTTACTCCATAGAAACAGGATTAGGAACAAAGCTAACCGGCTCGCTACAGATGTGCACTGATTTTGTAGAGGTCACAGGAGGAAGAGTAGGGAATGAATTCAAGGCTAGAATTTGAATTCAAATTTTAATTTACATGTTTATAGTAATGATTTCTTTTTAAATCCTTAATATCTGCCCATAACAGGAAAAAAAATTCTATTTTTTTTATGATTTAAAAGTAACACCAAAATTAATATAGGTTAAGTTGTTTTGAAGATGAAGAGCACTTTTACACGAGTTCTAAGTATACAATTAATATTAATAAGGTACATTCTGATTAAAGTAGCTACAGTTGATGAAGTATGAGGAATTACACTTAACCACTCACTTTCATGAATGTGACAAAGGAAATAATTACATTTGTGCTCACCAAGTAGATACCAATTTTATGTAGTAGGGAGAAATGGGGACTCCTAATTTTTATAAGAACAATGGATGAAGGAGAGGAACTGATGGGAGAATGGCAAAATATGGGAGATGCTGCATGGTTTACATTTTATTTCAAAAGATGGGGGCTGCAATAAGGCAGCTACAGTGGTTACAAGTTCAAAAGCGTGTTGCTGCCCAAATTCCTGGACCCAGTGACCTGTTGGGGCTCTGAATTTAGATGAGGAAGTAAAAGGCCATGTTTTGTGATATCTATGCCCATGCAGGCATTGAGAAGTGATCACACACCTCCGCTGGGCTTGGCTGGGCATCACAAGCCTCACAGGGCTCCCGGCAGGGACTACCAACTGATTACAGTTGCTCTGTGAAATGAACCCACTTACCCCTGGGATGGGAGAAACCAAGCTGGGAATGCTTACAGGGTTTATAAACTCTTCTGGTTATAATCAATGTGACACTGCCTCGTCTTGTAACATGAGGGATTCCTGTCAACATTTCCTCCAACAGTCATGCTAAATTCAGACATCGCTAACTCCTGACTGACAATAGTAGCAGGCGCTTCCCTGTTCTGACTATAGTATCTCAGGAAGCAGGATGGACCATTCATAGCAATTTACTGCCCAAACCTTAAATTAACAAATTTAACTCCATTTTTCTCAGAAAGTGAATACTTTTGTGTTATTTAGGAACTTTCATGAAAGGAGGTGCTTTAAAGGAGGAAGATGTTAGCTTTTGACCAGATCAAAGAAAGGAAAGCTAGTAACATCAATCATGTTTGTCAATAGAAGGGTAAGATAACTTTAAATGTAATGAGTAACACCACTTGAAAAATCTACACAAAATGGAAGAGAAATGATCTCATAAAGTACTGCTCATATGTGTATATTTACCCCAATATTAACCACTGATTTTGGATATGGGTGTATCATATATCCTTTTTTTTTTTTTTTTTGAGATGGAGCCTCAAGCTATCCCCCTGGGTAGAGTGCCATGGCATCACAGCTCATAGCAACCTCCAACTCCTGGGCTCAAGCGAGTCTCCTGCCTCTGCCTCCCAAGTAGCTGGGACCACA